>CM038682.1:402544244-402835224 GCA_021605205.1 Aegilops longissima
TTAGCGAACCCACAGCAGCCCCGCTCGATGCCAACGCTGTCGACCCCGATTCCAAGTCACGTCGACCTAGTCGGTAACACCTCATATCACTTTGCGGCCTCACGCACGGTATTCCCACGGTGTCGCCTTACCTGGCCCGGACCGCTTTGCGCTTTTGGCTCACGATATGACCGTGTCGCTAGCATCCACATGACAAAGAACCCGGCCGACATGGCTAGTCGTGAACCCAAAGCGGCGCTAACCTATGGGGACAGTATACATGAATCACGTCGAGCATGTCGGTCATCAACGTATATATTCGGCTGTAGCACTGGCTAACAGACTCGTATCCCGGCTGTAGCAGCTAGGCAGGACTCAATACCACCACGCGTGATATTTCCCGAAGGGACAGACATAGGAACGAAGTGAAACACATGCCGCCACCAAGTGTCTAAGCAGAGTGCTGGGCTAGCAGGACTCGTGAACCGGGCAGAAGCGGACTACTATCGCCGTGGCACGAGACTACATTTCCCCATATGAGAGGCTGCCAAGGATAAACAACTAGTTTGTCGGATCCCACTCATACCAAGCATTTCAATCATACACGCAATATGCCCGATATGAGTAAATACAACAAGGCATCACAACAAAACTCTACAACTCAAGTACTTTATTTAAGAGGCCCGAGGAGCCATACATAACATATTCATACAGGTAGGGTCACATGACCCAACACTCAAGTCATACAATCATACAAGCACATGCGAAGCAAACTAGTCTGAGTACGCACTCTAGAAAGAAAGAAAGCTTGTTGGAGCCTTTCTGTCTACAAGGCCCTTCACAAGTCTGAGATCACCACCTAGGTGGCTAGCTCACTCGTCAAGTCGAGATCTACATAGAATCCATCGGAGGGGTAGTGTTGTCCTCTGAAAAACATTAATTACAAACATGAGTACGGAGGTACTCAAAGAAGTCTTACCACGTAATCCTATCATACATGCACATTCTCAAGAAGGTGGTGGAGTTATTTGCAGAAAGCCAGCTTTGACTCTTGGCTAAGCTATCCCACGTGACACCACTTTGTAAAGCATTTGTCGACACGAGTCCACTAAACACCATCACAATACTCCACTGTGGATCCTCTCTCGTCATCCCACGAGAGGGCCATCCACGATACTCACACTTATCTTGAGGCTTTTAGTAGTATCCATTTACTTGTCTATGAACTGATATAGGTAACCCGAAGTCCTTCTCCGTGGACACGGCTATTTGAATAGATCATATTAAACCTGCAGGGTGTACTTCTTCACACACGCTCACCACTTACCGCCACACGACATGTACTGCAACCTTCAAACGGAAGCCCAACGTGGGTGTCGGCCACAGCCTACCTAAACACTCAAGTCCCTAGTCCAGTTTATCGCCTATTCGGTTCCATCCGCAGGAGTCCGCCGAGGTTTCCCATACAGCCCCGAACGATGTGCAGGGTTCCCGAGATACCAAACGGGCACTCGGTACACAGGCCACGTGCCTACCGCAACACAACCCACCCCTAAGGTCAGGTGTTGCGGCGCCCCAACATGCTACAAACACTAGAAACTACTTGCAACTCCCTGACTAAGAACAAGGGTGGTTAAGAAGCCGAGAGGGTCAATTATGATCCCAATGCGTGGTAGTAACTATTTCATGGATCACAAACACAGATCTCGGTTCTAGGATCGGCTTCAATGAAACAACCCACCATGTACTCCTACATGGCCTCTCATCGATACCTTTACCAAATCGTGTTCAACACTCTCACTCGAACCAACACAACCTTTCACTCCACCATCATCCCGATGAGACAGACCTGACACAACTCTAAGCATAGCAAGCATAGCATGGTAGGAATCACAAACATGGCTCAATCAACTCCTACACATACTAGTGGGTTTCATCTAGTTACCGTGGCAATGACAGTCATGCAAAGGAAGTGGGTTCAACTACCGCAGCACACAACAGTTTGAATCGCGTTGTCTTAATGCAAGAAACGAGAGCGAAGCGAGAACATGGGTTTGTATCGGAATGATCAATGAGTTGCTTGCCGATGGAACGGGGTAGAGTATCGCCTTGGATGGATAGTCGAGGTTATCCTCAAAGCGTAAACCTATCACGAAAAGTATACCAAAGTAAACACACATGACAATATGCAACAATATGATGCATGCTATGACATGGCAATATGGATGTGTGTTGGCCTAATGCAAGCTGAAATAATAGGGATGAACTCATTTGAATCAAAGATTCAAATGATAGCTCATTTGAAATAGCCCTAAAGGTGCATTATCTTATTTTGGTTAAACAGCAAGGTTAACTTGTTTTAACATGCATGAAACCTGTACCAATGGATAGAATGGATTTTTCTGATAAATTTTCATATATAAATCTTTGCATTTGGAGTTACGTATAAAAAGTTATAAGCATTTGAAATTTGAATATATTCTGAATTTACCGTATTAGAATAAATCCAGAAATTAGGTTAATGCGTCACCATAGCGCCAAGATGACGCCGTGGTCAACAGAGACGTCCAGGTCAAACCCGACAAGGTCCCGCGTGTCGGTAATTAGCTTAACTAATGTTTAATTAAAACTAAACCTATTTAGTTAGCGGTGGTTGGGCCCCATCTGCCGCTGACTCGTCGGGTCAACGAGGGCCCACGTGGTCAAGGTCCACGCCGGCTGCACGCGACTAGCTGCAGGCGAGCCCGACGCGGCGGAGGAAGTGTTTTTACGATTCCGCCACCAAACGAGCCATGGAGGGTGGCTACGGTAGCTGGGAGCAAGCCGCCGGCTGTTAGTGGAGCCGGTTGGGGTCGGGTGGCGGAGTTGGCGCCGGCGACGAGCTAGCAGCAGCCGGGGTTCGGCCGAAGATGAACTCGGGGCTAGAGGGGTCGGTGAGGTGCAGGGAGTGCATGGTTAGATTCCATGGGGTGCGGTGAGTGTGAAGGACACCATGGGGTGGCCGGAGAGTGACCGGGAGCACGTCGGCGTCGAGCTCCACGGCGGCAGGTGCGGGTGAGCGTGGTTCGGTTGCTACGCTGCACGAGAGCGAGAGAGAGAGGGAAGGGGAGGTAGATGGGCTCACGGGCGACGCGTAGGAGCTCTCGTCGAGGTCGGGGACGGACCGGAGTGACGGCAGCGTTGAAAGGGATCTCCGGCGACGGCAAACTCGGTCGAGGTCGGTGGGGTGGACTCGGTTCACTTGAGCAGGCGAGGCTCGGCTGGTTCGGGGTAGTGGAGTGCGGCGGAGCTCCTGGACATGGTGAGGAGGACCACGGACGGCGGGAGCACGAGTTCTGGCGATGGTCTTGGCGCAAGGCGGCGTCGGCCAAGGCGGGGAGCACGAGGGAGAGGAACCGGGAGGAGAGGAGGTGTCCAGGGGTTCGGGGAGAGAGAGGGCGATCCTCGGCGGCAGGGAGAGGAGCGGCGAGGCGGCGACCAGTGCGTGGCACCCATGCGGTGCCCGCCGAAAGACTGGCTGCCCTGCTGGCGAGCCAAGCAGCTGTTGGCGCCATGTTGTCTGGCTGGGCAGCCGGCAGTGGGCCGTAGGGAGGCGCCAGTAAGTCCTTCCTGTTTTATCTTTTTCTAATTTTCTGCAACTTTGTGGAGTTTTCTAAAATACCAAAACTGTTTTAAAATTCACCAAAATGCTCCTGGTCCATTGTTGAAATATTTCCAACATGAAACATTTTGGTTTAGCAATTTTTGGACATTTAAAATATTTTATATAATTTGAAATGCTCAAGTTCAAAAACTTATGAATTAATCCAAGGACCTTTGGATGACCTAGAAAATGATGCACCACTTTTGACATGGGCTCTGAACCAAAGCAAAGATGATGAGCATTTTGAAGGGCATTTCAGGTTCATTGAAATAATTTTAGTAAACCCTAGTTGAATTAAGGGGGTGTTCTGGGGTTTCTGCCTTCCCCATTTCAAATTCAAATGAAATTTAAACATGATGCACACCCTAATGCATGGTCTAACTGGGATGTGACACCAGCCTAGCCAAGTAATACAGATATCAAGCCTCAACAACAAAGCAAGAAGTAAAACAAGAATCAAGCACTTACTGGTCATCGCTCGCGGGCTCGAGCAACCTCCGGCCGAACATGAAGCCCGAGAGCCGGCTGCAGGGATCAGCCTCAAGAGGCTCGGGAGCAGAGGCGCGCGTCACAGATCGCCTCGGGCCGGGCGGACCGCTGGGACCAGCCCCGTCCTGTCCTTCTTCGGGATCAGGGGCAAGCTCTCGCTGCCCCGCTCATCGCCATCCTCATCGTTATCCGGCAAGAGGTGGAGAGCGCGGGACCTGCGCCGGGGGAGGGGCGCTCTCGACTCCCCGTCGGTCGCCTCGGAGTCGGGCCCCTCTCCCCGCTCCTTTTCTTCCTCCTCTCCGCTGGAGTCGCCAGAGGACACGTTCACCGTCGCCAGGGCCGCCGGGTCCTCGCGAACCTCCGCAGGCACAGGCCCGTCCCCGTTGAAAGCGGGCATGGAGTCCACCACCTGCTCCCAATCATCTCGAAGGAACAGGGGTACAGGAGCGCCCTCCAGCCTCGCCACGTCTCCCCCGACCAAAGATAGGAGGACCGCGGCCAGATCTTCGCCGACCAAGACTACGGGGCTCGGGCGAGGCCTCCACAGCAGGCGTAGCATCGACGGCCGGGCCACCCGTGCTCCAGAACTCCTCAGGGAGACGCCTGGCCAGCCGCCGTCGCCATGTTGCCCGCCACAGGTCCGCGTCCATCTTCTCCAAGATCAAGCCACATGGGGACCCACGAGTTCCGCGCGAGACCAATCGTCGATGGGCGTGGGCTGCTCCGTGGGAAGAATTATCCGAGGATGGATGCGCCCAGCATCTACCATGACCCACTTGCTCCTGAAGCCTTCAATCCTCTTCCCGGGCTTCGAGATGGCGTTGGAGCTGCCGTACGCGACAAAGCTCGCGCACGCAGTGATGGGGCTGCGAGAGGCCCGGAGGTTGAAGTAGTGGCGCAGCAAGGCCACTGAGGGCTGCACCCCGACATGAGCCTCACAATAGTAGGCGAAGATCGCCAGGAGAAGAACAAAGTTGGAGTGGAGGTGCAGAGCTTGCAGTTTGTAATGGCGGAGGACAGAAAAGAAGAACTCAGAAAAGGTAGGCACCATACCGGCGGCAATGGCGCTCACGAAGAGCGGATAGAAGGTGCTTCCTTGGTCCTCGTGAAGGGCGGAGCCAACCACATGCACCGCTGTTCTGTTGCTGCCTTGCGCCGCCACCATCCGGCGCTTGAGCAAGGCTCTTCTCCGACACGTTAGGGGAGTCCAAAGCAAAGCAGTACCAAGCTCCGACCGGGTGCTCGGCGTGGCGCCATATCTTGCTAGGGCACGCGGTCGGAGTAGATCTGGGGATTTTGGAAGCAGGAAGGATAGGCACAAGAAAGGGGATCTGGGCAATGACTGGAGAAGGCAAAGGAGGTAAAGCCTAGAACAGTACCGCTCTCTTGTCAATTAGATGCGTCGCCGAGGCATCATGGGGAAGCGAGAGGCGCCACGCCCAATCAACCACCACACGGCGCCCAAGGCGCGCAGCTGTTAGGGCTCAGCGCGCTTTGACTTGCCCTTCGCTTCTCTGCTAAGCCAAGTCCAGCGCGCTTTGGCCCCGGGCTACTGTCGGCGTGCTCGGGAACGGGTACCAGACTTGCCGCTGCGGCATGCGGCGTGGCTCAAGGGGTGGCCCAAAGATGGCCCATCTTCATCAAGACAAGCTCAAGACCCTCGCGAGGGGCCAAGCCTCATGGCGCTGGACGACAGAAGCTTCCTCAGGCACGACCTCGTCCGGGCTGGCTCATGAGGAGGCGGTCAAGGCGGGGTACCTCACGAGGTGCCCATGACGCAAGCCATGACGACCAAGGGTGCCAGGAAGGCGCCAGCCCGTGTAGTGTCCTCATTTCCTCTTTGGTGCAAAGGAGGCAAGCGCAGGCGAGAGCATCAAGCAAAGGCAACCATTTCGGTGCAACAAGACCAAGACCAACACAACGGCAGGTAGGAGGTCATCGTGGGGCCCAAGCCGGCGTCATCGTCGGAGCCTTTGACAAAGCGAGGGCCAACTTTAGTCAGATAAGTGTACTAGATGTTCCCTTCAAATGGCTAATTGTTGGCGCCTTCCCGCTCAATATTTGGGAAGAGGCCTGGGGCCTTTGCCTATAAATAGGACTGGCCACCCAGTGGTAGAGGGATCCGTATCCGAACAGAGCTAGAGATCAAGCAATCTAGAGAGAGAGAGAGAGAGAGAGAGAGAGAGAGCGACCAACTCCCCTAGCAGTTCTCGACCGCCAAGAACGGACCTCATGAGGCTGTTCTTCCTGTCTTTGCTCATCATCAGCCCCGAGGCAATCCACCACACCACACACCTGAGTAGGGTATTACACCACAATGGTGGCCCAACCAAGATAAACCTTGTGTCCCTTGTGTTGCTCTTTGTGTAGTTTAGATCCTTGCGAGGCGACGAGGTGCAGGTTGGTAGGGGGTGAGATCTCTGCGTGCACCCCAGAGTTCGAACCTAGAGGGTCTGCCGGAACCCAAAATCCGACAGTGAGGAATCGAACTAGGTGTGAAGCATAAGTGAATATACTAGGCATGATATGAGATGCAGAACAGGATAGATTCAATTTTGTGGGTTTAGAAACCACTTTTGGTGGAGACGGATGAGTCTATCGGATCAAAAAGGCAGTAAAAGTAAGCTTTAATTACTGCACGAAGAACTGCTACACGGAGTGGAGTGGGTGGCCAAGTAGTTCAATCTCCCGTGCCCTAACTTGGCGATGTAAGACACCTACGGCGACGGAGGAGGAAACAAGGTCCGCGGTAGGCGTGAGGACGGCGTTGGTGAGGTTCCGGCAGCTAAGCGCTTTTTCATCGGCGTCGTCGAGAGCTAGCGGTGGCGCTAGGGTTTGTGCAAGGTGGAGAGGTGGGAGAAGGATTTTGACCGTGATGTGATGTGTATTTATAAGGAAAGGGACAACACAGCACAATTACACAGGTGCCCCTGGCGGTTCACATCTGAGGGACACGTGGCGAACATGCAACAGATTGGAAGTTGTTCCATGTTCCCACGCACGCCTGGACTGTCGGGTCGTCTTTTCGGCTTCTCCGGGTTTTAGGTAATAAGGATATAACATTTAAAACAGATTTAACTTTTGTCTCTTTATCTTCTACTAACAAGAACGCAGAGAAGACATTTGACAGTTTCAATAGAATGCATATGATTTGGATAGATAGAATTTGAGGTAGAAGCATAGAAGAGGTTAGGGTCCGATCACATTCACTTAGATCAAAAGATTCAAGCAAGAAGACATAGCTATAAGTGAATGCTATAGAGGATAGAACACAATATATGTATATATCTGAGTAAGACCAAATCAATATGGTGAAGATAAACATGAGGTCAAATTAAAGTCGAAGATAAATCAAATGCGAAGACTTTGCAAATGAGACGCCCAATGAAAAACTTCAAACAAAGGTTTGGTGGTGGCGTTACCCATCGTATAGGAAGTATTAGACCCAGACACGGCGCAAAATTATCGTGGCGCTTCGAAGTCAAATTTTGCATTAATGTATTAACACTTCGAGTGTATGTCTTCATTGATTGAAGATACATGTTACTTTGTGTGTTGCACATCTAAGTCATCAACATGCATAAGTGTTAGGATGTGTGTCCAATTACGGGACATTTGAGGATTCTAAGATATTTAGCTCACACCGCAACTTGCAAAACCTTTTCTCATCCAAGGGCTTTGTGAAGATATCTTCAATTGCTCTTCAGTGTTGACGTGAATTATATCAATATCTTCCTTCATGACATGATCTCTAAGAAAGTGATGACGAATTTCAATGTGCTTTGTCTTCGAGTGCTGAACTGGATGGTTGGCAATCTTGATGGCGCTTTCATTGTCGCAGTAGAGTGGTACTTGCTTCAGATGGATGCCATAGTCCTTGAGAGTCTGCTTCATCCATAGAAGCTGGCTGACAGAAGATCCAAAGAGCAATGTATTCAGATTCAGAAAGGAGAGACACACATAGTTACGCTTCTTTGAAGACCAACAGACAAGTGATCGTCCCAGAAAGTGACATGTGCCTGATGTAGACTTGCGATCCACCTTGTCACTAGCATAATCAACATCTGAGAATCCAACTAGATCAAACTCTGAGCCCTTTGGATACCATAATCCTAGTGTTGGGGTGTAAGCCAAATATCGAAGAATTCGCTTCACAGCTAAGTGATGCGATTCCTTTGGTGCCGGTTGGAACCGGGCACACATGCAAACACTAAGCATGATATCTGGCCTAGATGCACATAAATAAAGTAAAGAACCAATCATGGAGCGGTATACCTTTTGATCGAACTCTTTACCATTGGCATCAGGACCCAGATGACTTTTGGTTGGCATTGGCGTCGTGTAACCTTTGCAATCTTGCATTCCAAACTTCTTCAGGCAGTCTTTGAGGTATCTCTCTTGAGATATGAAGATGTCATTGCTTTGCTGACGAATTTGAAGACCTAGGAAGAACTTCAGCTCGCCCATCATGGACATCTGGTATTGGTCTTGCATCACGTGCCCAAACTCATCACTGTATTTCTGGTTAGTACCGCCGAAGATAATGTCATCCACATAGATCTGGCACACAAACAGTTCTCCATCATATGTCTTCATGAAGAGTGTAGGATCTAGAGAACCAGGTTTGAAGCCTTTGCTCTTCAGGAAGTCTTTGAGTGTGTCATACCAAGCATGAGGGGCTTGTTTGAGGCCATACAGTGCCTTGTTGAGCTTGTATACCATATGAGGATGTTTTGGATCTTCAAAGCCAGGTGGTTGTGCAACATACACTTCTTCTTCAATCTTGCCGTTGAGAAAGGCACTTCTCACATCCATTTGGTACAGAAGGATGTTGTGATGGTTGGCGTAGGCTAGTAGTATGCGTATGGCTTCAAGCCTAGCCACTGGAGCAAATGTTTCATCGAAGTCAATCCCTTCAACTTGAGTACATCCTTGAGCAACAAGACGAGCCATGTTTCTGACAACTTGACCATGCTCATCTTGATTGTTGCGATATATCCATTTGGTGCCTATGATGTTGTGCTTGCGGAGATCAGGATGCTTGACCAATTCCCACACATTGTTCAGCTCAAACTGTTGAAGCTCTTCTTGCATAGCTTGAATCCATTCAGGCTCCATGAAGGCTTCAGCAACTTTATTGGGTTCAGATATTGAGACAAATGCAAAGTGCCCACAGAAATTTGCTAGTTGTGTTGCTCTTGAATGAGTGAGTGGACCTGGTGCATTGATGCTATCAATTATCTTCTCAAGCTGTACTTCATTTGCAACACGAGGGTGAACTGGACGAAGATTTTGCTCTTGCTGATCATTGTCTTCATTTTGAGCATTGGCTTCAGGCTGAGTATTGTCTTCAGGTTGATTAGGCGCAGAAATGATAAGTTCCTCTTCAGCATATGCTTCAGAAGGTATGATTTCTCCAGTTCCTATAAGCTTGATAGATTCACTAGGAGGAGCTTCATCTAGCACATTTGGCAGGTGCTCTCTTTGCGAGCCGTTAGTCTCATCGAACCGCACATCCACAGTTTCAACAACTTTATAGTGAAAGAGGTTGAAGACTCTGTAGGAGTGCTAGTCCTTTCCGTAACCAAGCATAAAACCTTCATGTGCTTTCGGTGCAAATTTTGAAGTGTGATGTGGATCCTTGATCCAACACCTAGCACCAAATACTCTGAAGTAACTGACGTTTGGCTTCTTACCAGTTAGGGGCTCATAAGATGTCTTCTTCAGAAGCTTATGAAGATAAACATGGTTGATGACATGGCATGCAGTATCAATAGCTTCAGGCCAAAACTTCCTTGGAGTCTTGTATTCATCAAGCATCGTCCGAGCCATCTCGATAAGTGTTCTGTTCTTGTGCTCCACAATGCCATTCTGTTGAGGTGTGTATGGAGCAGAGAACTCATGAGTGATGCCTAATGTATCAAGGTAAAGATCAAGGCCGGTGTTCTTGAACTCTGTGCCGTTGTCACTTCTGATGTGCTCGATCTTGATGCCATAGTTCGTCATGGCACGATTGGCCAAGCATCTGAAGACATCCTGCACTTCATCCCTGTAAAGGATTATATGCACCCATGTATATCTTGAGTAATTATCAACTATGACGAAGCCATAGAGGCAAGCAGTGGTAGTGAGAGTAGAGTAGTTAGTAGGGCCAAAGAGATCCATGTGAAGCAGCTCGAAGGGACGAGATGTAGTCATAATTGTCTTCGATGGATGCTTGGCCCTCGTCATATTTCCAGCTTCGCATGAACCACACAGATGATCCTTCTTGAACTTGACACCCTCGATGCCTACGACGTGTTTCTTCTTCGCAAGTGTGTACAAGTTCCTCATGCCCCCATGCCCTAGCCTCCGATGCCAGAGCCAGCACTCTGAAGCTTTTGCTAGAATACATATGGCCAACTGTGGTCCTGCTGAGAAATCTACCATATATAGATCATCTTTCCAGTACCCTTCAAAGACTAGAGACTTGTCAGATTCCATTAGAACAAGGCAACAATATTTTCCAAATATCACAATCATGTTCAAATCACAAAGCATTGAGACAGACATTAAGTTGAAACCAAGGGATTCAACAAGCATCACTTTATCCATGTGCTGATCATTTGAGATTGCAACTTTACCTAGACCCAATACCCTGCTTTTACCAGTGTCCGCAAATGTGATGTGACTCTTGTCAGATGGACGTAAGGTTGAGTCCATGAGAAGATTTTGATCACCAGTCATGTGATTAGTGCATCCACTGTCCATAATCCATTCGAAGCATTTGGTGTCATACCCTCTGATGCATTAGGGATAGGCTTCACCAAGAGTATTGTGAAGCATAAAGATTTGACGACAAGAGGATTATCAAAGCTCGATCAAGGTTAGGACTGATAGGATGATTGGCAAGCGATTCAGGAACAAAATACATAGTAAGACCATTTGGGCATTTTATCTTGCGCCCCACAAGATGTTTTAGGTCCCCAGCATAAGCATCAGACACCTTGGATTTCCGGCTGGAGACCTTTCCCTGCGAAAGAGAGTTAAGTTTTCTTAACCACCCACATTTTCAGGGGTGGCTTCGAAGCAATGAGTCTAAGTGCAGCATCTGAGAACTTTGGCTTTGGAGCCATAGCAAAAAGCCTTGTAGGTGGTGAATAATACACATATGAATAAGCAGAATAGTTCTTAGTCTTATGAATATAGCGGTTTGATGATACACACTCATATTCATAAGTCTGAGTATGATTTCCCTGCAAAACATTGGCGTTAGGGTGACTCTGGTGAGTCCTCTGTCTGTATGAAGCCTTTGGGCCATATGAAGCCTTTGGTCTGGGGTTTGTCTTCTTCCCTGGTGATGTCATGATGACATTCACAGGAAGATTCTCAAGACACTATTTGGGCACCCAGATCTTCTTCATGGGTGGTCCATTTCTGCAGTTAGTACCAATATACCTGGCAAACACTTCACCATTCTTATTCTTAAACAGTTTATAGTTTGCATCAAAGGATTCATCAATGATAATCGGGTTAGCACAAGTGAAGCCAGATAAGGTGGATGGGTCCATTGAAGGTCCCTTTGCAGCAACCCATGTGGTTTTGGGGTACTGCTCAGGCTTCCAGTAAGAACCATCAGCATTCATTTTCCTCTCGAACACAACACCCTCATTCCTAGGGTTACGGTTCAGAATCTGCTTTTTGAGGACATCACATAATGTCTGATGCCCTTTGAGACTTTTGTACATCCCAGTCTCAAGCAATGTCTTCAGCCTGGCATTTTCATCAGCAATAGTAGTGGCATCCTCAGCAGAGGGGTTAGTTACCACATCAGCGATTGAAGATATTGCAGCGATAGCGATGAGTGGAACATTCAGCAACATAAGTAGCGTTATCACGCTCAAGGCATTTTAGACATGGTGGTTCAAATCCTTCCTGAGCGGGACTGATCTGTTGAGCGTGAAGTGACTCGTTCTCTTTTTGAAGATCTTCATGAACTGCTCTCAATTTCTCGAGTTCTTGCTTCCTTTGAAGATAATCATAGGAAAGCTTTTCATGAGTTGTTGAGAGCATTTCATGACGACTTTCAAGTTCCTCATACTTTACATGAAGATTTTTTTATGCCTTCAATTAAGGACTGATATCGGGTCATTTCAGCATCCAACAGGTCATCACTTTTGTCTAACAGTTTTTGAATATGTTCCATAGCTTTCTGTTGTTCAGTTGCAATTTTAGCAAGTGTTTTGTAGCTAGGTTTGGATTCACAATCAGAGTCATCTTCACTTGATGTTTGAAAGTAAGCATCGCATGAGTTTACCTTGGCACCGTGTGCCATGAAGCAGTAGGTGGGGGCAGAGTCGTCCTTGTCATTAGCATCCGCGTTGATGATGGAGCCATTGTCTTCAGAGTTTAAGATGGACTTGGCAACGTAGGCTGTGGCTAGAGCTAGACTTGCAACGCCAGAGTCGGACTCCTCCTCAGACTCCACCTCTGTCTCCTCAGAAGCAGACTCCTCCTCTGAATCCATTTCCTTTCCAACAAAAGTACGAGCCTTGCCAGATGAGCTCTTCTTATGTGATGAAGACTTGGAAGAAGACTTTGAGGATTTATTCTTCTTCTTCTTCTTGTCATTAGAATCATATTCCTTGCTCTTCTTCTTCTTGTTCTCATTGTCCCAGTGAGGACACTCGGAGATGAAGTGACCAGGTTTCTTGCACTTGTGGCATGTACCCTTGTTGTGGTCATGAGTAGAAGCTTCATAATTTCTCGAGCTGGATCTTGAAGACTTTCTGAAGCCTTTCTTCTTGGTGAATTTCTGGAACTTATTCACAAGCATAGCAAGCTCCTTTCCAATGTCTTCATGATCTCCAGAACTACAATCAGATTCTTCTTCAGATGAGAAAACAGCCTTTTGTAGGATCGAAAGTATGTTTAGAGGGGGGTGATTAGACTACTTGACCAAATAAAAACTTATCCTTTTCCCAATTTTAGTCTTTGGCAGATTTTAGCTATTTTAGCACAAGTCAAGCAATCTTAACACAATACAAGCAAGCATGTAGAGAGTATATGAGCAGCGGAAAGTAAAGCATGCAACTTGCAAGAATTTAAAGGGAAGGGTTTGGAGAATTCAAACGCAATTGGAGGCACGGATGTTTTTGTCGTGGTTCCGATAGGTGGTGCTATTGTACATCCACATTGATGGAGACTTCAACCCACGAAGGGTAACGGTTGCGCGAGTCCACGGAGGGCTCCACCCACGAAGGGTCCATGAAGAAGCAACCTTGTCTATCCCACCATGGCCGTCGCCCACGAAGGACTTGCCTCACTAGCGGTAGATCTTCACGAAGTAGGCGATCTCCTTGCCCTTACAAACTCCTTGGTTCAACTCCACAATCTTGTTGGAGGCTCCCAAGTGACACCTAGCCAATCTAGGAGACACCACTCTCTAAGAAGTAACAAATGGTGTGTTGATGATGAACTCCTTGCTCTTGTGCTTCAAATGATAGTCTCCCCAACACTCAACTCTCTCTCTCACAGGATTTGGATTTGGTGGAAAGAAGATTTGAGTGGAAAGCAATTTGGGGAAGGCTAGAGATCAAGATTCATATGGTAGGAATGGAATATCTTGGCCTCAACACATGAGTAGGTGGTTCCTTCTCAGAAACAGCAAGTTGGAAGTGTAGGTTTGTTCTCATGGCTCTCTCCACGAATGAAGAGGAGGTGGAGGGGTATATATAGCCTCCACACAAAATCTAACCGTTACACACAACTTGCCAAACTCGGTGGGACCGAATTGGTAAACTCGGTCGGACCGATTTAGCAAATCTAGTGACCGTTAGGATTTTCGGTGGGACCGACATGCAACTTGGTAGGACCGATGTGGTTAGGGTTAGGGCATAACGTAATCTCGGTGAGACCGATTACACAAACTCGGTGAGACCGATTTTGGTAATAAGCTAACCAGAGAGTTGGCCAGGTAAACTCGGTGGGACCGATTCGCTCACCGAAATGTTACGAAAAGGAAACAGGGAGTTTACATTGCAATCTCGGTGAGACCGATCGCTCATCTCGGTGGTACCGAAACATTACGAAGGGAAACAGAGAGATTGCAATCCCATCTCCGTGAGACCGAGATCCCTATCGGTGAGACCGATTTGCCTAGGGTTTGTGGCAGTGGCTATGACATCTGAACTCGGTGGCGCCGGGTAGAAAGAATCGGTAGGGCCGAGTTTGACTTTTGGTTTAGGTCATATGTGGATATGAGAAAGTAGTTGAGGGTTTTGGAGCATATCACTAAGCACTGTAGAGCAAGAAACTCATTAAGCAACACCTCATTCCTCCTTGATAGTATTGGCTTTTCCTATAGACTCAATGTGATCTCGGATCACTAAAATATAAAATGCAGAGTCTTGAGCTTTTGAGCTTGAGCCAATCCTTTTATCCTTAGCATTTTGAGGGATCCACTTTTCTCATCCATGCCATGCCATCCATTGAGCTTTTCCTAAAATATTCATCTTGGAATGATGTTAGCTCAATGAGCTATATGTTGTTAGGAATTACCAAAACCACCTAGGGATAGTTGCACTTTCAATCTCCCCCTTTTTGGTAATTGTTGACAACATATAGATCAAAGCTTCAACAAATGATAATAAGAGTGAAAAACATTGTCGCTTTGGGAAGTATGTGATAAGCAAGAGCTCCCCCTAAATTTGTGCATAGTTTAAGATTTGCTTTGGACTGCAAATGCACAAGGAGTTAGGCTCATGGGTAACTCTTCCATGTCACATACATCTTGGTGGCGCGCTCAAAATGATAATTTGAATACATGCACTCATCACCAAGCAAAGTGAACGATCATATAGAGATAAAAGGATAATGTCATCCAACAAGCATAAATGTAGCATATGATCAAACACATGATCATCCAGGTATCACACAGACATAATGTATCTCAAACAAGCAAATAAAGTTCAACCACCAAAGCAAAAGAGAACAAAAAGCAACACTCTCTCTCGAAGCCTATGATCTATACATTTTTCTCCCCCTTTGGAAACAAGTTACCAAAAAGTTCATAGAAAATGCATAGCACTAGATCGACTCTCAGGCTTGATCTTCAGGTGGTGGTGAAGACAGAACGCCAAGGACGAAAGCATCAGTTGATGTAGATGGAGCTGGAGGTGTAGGTGCTGGAGCTGGTGGCACTCAAGCTGTAGCTGGTGCAGATGAAGTGGCTCTGGTGTCTGTCACCGGCACTACAGCTGTTCTCTGAGCTCTAGGCACTCTGGCAAATGCATCTGTGGTTGTCTTGCCCTTCCTCTCCTGCATATCATCCTGAAGCTGCTCAACAACGGACTGGATCTCTGTGACCTTCACATCCAAGTCATAGAACTTCTGCTCCATGATCCTCTCCAAGCTCTCCTGGTTTCGAGTCAAGGTGGCCAGCCCCTTCTCAATCCTCAGAGTGGATGCAATCAAGTAGCCAAGTTGATCCTGTTTGCTCTTCAAAAAGTACCGAGATGCCTCTTCCTTTGTTGGCATCTTGGCAGCCTTCTCAATCCTTGCCTTCTCCTTCTTAGCTTGTGCTTGCACTGAAGATGGTTCATCTTCATCCATAACCACTTGGTTGTCCTCAAAGTCTGGATAGATAGGAATATGCTCCTTATCCAACAGGTATGTGCCTGTGCCCATCTTGGAGTTAATCAGCTCCTGGATCTGTGGGGCATATCCACAACTCCTCTTTTGGTCAGCAGCTGTCCTCTTGATAGTCTCAACTATAAGGCTCATGACCTTGAACTTCTGTGGCACATCAAATAGGTGTAGCAGATTTATTGCATGGCCTCGGACCATGTTGTGATCACCTGACTTGGGCAAGAGAGTATGCCTGAGGATAAAGTTGATGGTCGACAGTCCTGACAGAAGATAATGTACAGATCCAAACTTGTGTGATTCTATTGCAGCATCTGGGATCTCCTTGTACATATGTGCCATAGAGTTGTGATCCATCTTCTTCTTGACATAGACATCCAAGTCATCCTCTTCCTCCTTAGGTGCGTTGATTAGATTTGCCCATTCCTCAATAGTTGATTGGCACCTTGTACCTTCAGACATCCATACTATCCTGCCATCTGTATAGAAGTGTGCTGTGGAGTAGAATTGCATTATGAGCTCCTCATTCCACTTTGTGAGCTTCTGCCCAACAAAGTCTGCAACTCCACATGGAATGAAACTATCATACACACCAGGATAGTGTTCCTCATTCTCCTTTATGTAGGTCCAGTCCACCCACCTCATGTCACACACTATAGGCTTCTTTTCCAACAACACTGTCTCATAGAAATCCTGTTGTTCCTTTGTGTGGAACCTGTAGTCAACAACAGTCCTCCTTCTGGTGGCATATGGATCTGACACTCTCCATAGCCTCAATCCTGAGTCTCTCCTGATCTTCATGTTCTCAGCTACAGGATGAGCATCATTATGATCTGGAATTTTTGGCTTCAATTTTCTCAAGACATGTGTCTCATCATCTTCTTCCTCAGCAACAATTTCAGGCATTGGAGCCTTGTTCTTCTCAGCAGCTGGAATGTTTCTAGTACTCCTCTTTGGTGCAATCTTGGGCTTGTAGGCAGCTTTGGGTGCTTCTTTGGGCTTTGATGATGCAGCCCCTGTCCTGATAGCATCACCCATAAGCTTCTGAGCCTTGGGTGCTGGTGCAGCAACCTCTTCTTCCTCTTCTTCCATCATGGAAGGCTTTCCAATAACTCTGGCCATGGTCTTTTTGACCCTTTCCTTCCTCTTCTTCCCTTCTGCAGCAGCCTCTTTGGGTTCAGATTCCAATGATGCTTGAGTGGAGGCTCTGGCTTTAGACATGGGTTGTCTTCCTGCTGCCCTTTTGGTCTTCAAACCTGGCTTAGTTGCTGCAGCTGAGCTATATTCTTTCTTGAGCACCTTTTTCTTGGAAATGGCCTCATCCTCAACAACCACATAGTCTTCATCCTCAGATTCTGAGGTTCTCTTCTTTCTAGCCCTGGTGGCAGCTTTGGGCAAGTTCCTTGGAGTGCTCCTGCTACCCTCATCAGAGCTGCTAGAGGGACTAGTGCCCTCACTCATTTGAATCTGCTCCTCTGACTTGTTCTGGCTGTCACTCTGATCAGACATATTGCAAACACTGACTGCAGACCCTGTGAATAGATATAGATGAGATAGAGTGGATGAGCATCACAAAATATAGAGGTTTTTGCAAAAGAATGAGTCAAAAACTTAGTTTTAGTTTTCCACAGAAAGCATTTCGGATCAACCGATTTGCAAACTCGGTGATACCAAGCAGCTTTTTGAACCTAAACTAGTGAACTTCGGTCGAGACCGAGCCACAGCTTGATGTGGCACCGAGACTACTAGGGTTTCACAAAGCCCTGAACTCGGTCACACCGATTTGAAATTCTCGGTCAGAACGAGAATCACTTGTGCAATGGCTTTAGCCGAATCAGTGGAACCGAGTTCTGCAACTCGGTGGGTCCGAGATGGTTTTGGCGGAAACCTAACCCTAAATTTTCAATTCACTTCTAAACTATGGACTGTTTTGACTGGATAGAATAGTTTCAATCGTGGCAAGGATCATGATGAACACAATGTGCTAGGAATCGGACGGGGATAGCACTATGATCGAGTCCATACCCTAGCTTAGCGATGAACTTGCTACGGTGGCAACGGCGGGGTTGAATTCCGTTGACTGCGGCAGAGACCAGCGACTGGAGGCGGTTGGCAACGAGGAGGATGATCCAGAGACCCTGGAGGCAGAGCGAGCTATGTGCGGGCGAAGGTATTTGGAGAAAGTTCCCAAATTTTTGCCCGTGAGTATATATAGCCCAACCCTGTCGGTGTGACCGAGTGGAACAACTCGGTGGCACCGAGATGCATAACTGTTGACAGTTATAGCAACTCGGTGTGACCGAAAAGTTCAAATCCGTTGCACCGAGATTGAAAACCTAGATCGACTTAGTGATCTCGGTATGACCGAAATGGAGGAATCGGTCAGACCGAAACGCACAAAGAAGTTTTGGAAGTTTAAGTCTATGACGAATCAGGGATTCCGAGTTCTCCTCACACAGAGTGGTTCGAATCTGACTTGATCAAATTTTGTGATGTAGCATGAATAGAGTTTGAGACGAGAAAAGCATAGATAGCTAGAGAAGGTTTTTAGGCATTCTTGTCCATCCACTTGGCAAAAGAAAATGAAACCAATCAATCAAACAACAAGTGGATGTCCTCGAATGAGTAAAATATGCTACCAACATGCTCACACAATAAAATTGCAAACGAAATATGTGGCAAAGCATGCACAAACAATTCTAGCATCTATCAAACAATTGGCGATGAATAGGTCATCTATATATGAGTATATTGACTTAGGAGTCAAATGAGAACATTTGATCATAGGTCATACTCAGCGTTTAAGCTCAAGTGGGGTTACCACTTTTACATAATGCATTGATGTGTTCACACCATTAGAGTTGCTTTGACTCAATTCTTAGAGTTAAGCTCACCCTAGATGTGAGATCCCCCCTTAGGGGGATGAACTAACCTTGGGTTTTGTCGATGATGACTTCATGTAGGTGTTGAAGATGTGGATGCTCAATGTTGATGAAGATCATTTGGAGCAATCCTTTGGAGTGAGTTGCACTTTCAATACCTACACGGGTTAGTCCCACAAGGAACAAACAAGGATATCCATAGACATATAGTGATGCACACACAAGATGATGTCTACGAAAGCATTAGATTACCTTGTCCCTTGCCTTACCAACAAGAGGGTTTGTGACTCCTTGAACTAGTGCAAGATGTGGAAGTTGATTGCACTTGTTATTGCCAAAATGATATGAGTGCAATATGTTGGTGGAGTCACCCTCAAGAACTCTCTAGTTCTTCTTCTTCGGGATCCACATCATCTTGATGGGAATCCATGGAGTTGTAGTCGTACTTGATGAAGTAGAACTTCTCGTAGTCTTGGGAATCCACTTGACCAAGGCCTTAGGAGCTTCTTCAAATGCATCAATCTCCTCTTGAAGCTTGTCCTTGACTTTTTGCTTGTGGTCTTGTGGTGGAAGATCATCTTGAGCTTGTTGCCTTGAAGGAAGTAGGATCATACTTCTCTTGTTGAGGAACAAACTTCGTCTTGGGGTATTGATCTTCTTCCCACTCAACTCCATTGGCATTGAACTTTCGTTCAAAACCAACACATTGGTTCTTCCGGTGCCTTCCTTGCTTGCGTACAATTTCCTCAAATTGCTTACTCCCGGCAAGGCTCTTGTAAACACCTTTCTCTATAATTCCCTTCAAAAAGCTATTTTCTTGCTAAAGTGTAAGTTGGCTAAGAGAATCATTAGTGGAATCAAGAGAACTACTAGAAGCAACAACATTTGATTTAGCATGATTATTGTTACTACTAGAGGAAGAATCCTTCTTGTTTTTGTTAATGGACTTGACTTGAGGCATGTAAGTAGATGAGAGTAAACGCTTGGCAATGTAAGAAGAACTTTTCTTACGAAGATCATCATTGATTGCCTTTAAGAACTCATGCTCTTGCTCAAGATTGAGCTTTTCAAAGCGTAACATCTCAGAGTCCTTAAAAGTTCTCGATGATCTTCTAAGATAGTTTCATGAGCTAACTTAAGAATGTTTAGTTCTTTAGTTAAAATCTCAATCTTCTCCTTATCATTGTCATTCGTTTTATCTTGATTAGCATGATTAATTGACGTTTCATCATAGTATTCATCACTAGAGTTGTCAAAAAGTGAATCATCATCACCTAGCAAGTCATCTTCATCACTATTGAAATCAACATACTCGGGGTGTGTTACCTTTGGGCCTTTAGCCATGAAGCATCTTCCAATTCCTTCATTAGGTGAATCAAATATGTCATAGGAGTTGTTTGACACAAGTGCTAGACCGGCAACACCTTCATCTTGAGTATATTCGGAGTCGGAGTGATAGCTTCTCTCGGAGTGATTGCCGGAGTCGGAGTCGGACACCCATTCACCAACATGAGCTTGATGTCTTCGTTTTTTGTAGCTCCTTGATGACTTGTCCCTCCTTTCCGAATCCTTGCTCCTCGGGGATGTTCTTCGTTCATAACGATCATCTCTACTCCTCCTCTCTCTTGGTGCTGATTCTTCTCTTCTTTTGTGGGGTGCCGTACACTCATTGGAATAGTGTCCGGGTCTCCCACAATTGTAGGAATTGCGCTCTCGACTGGAAGATCTTTTTTCATTGTAGTACCTTGACTTGGAGCTTCTCTCTTTGCTTCTACTCTTGTAGAATTTGTTGAAGTTCTTCACCATTAAGCTCAATTCTTCATTGAAGGTTTGTTTCTCACTTGATGATGTGGGGGCTTCACATGAGGCTTTGTAAGCACCACTTGACTTGTTGTGAAGTTCCTCCTTATCCTTGAGCGACATCTCATGAGCAACAATTCTTCCAATGACTTCCGTTGGCTTGAGATCTTTGTAATTGGGCATCATTTGGATCAATGTGCACACGGTATCATATTTTTCGTCCAAAGCTCTTAGGATCTTCTTGATGATGAATTTGTCGGTCATCTCTTCACTTCCTAAGCCCGCAATCTCGTTTGTTATAAGAGCAAGCCTAGAGTACATTTCAGCGACGCCTTCACCATCCTTCATTTTGAACTTGTCAAGTTGACTTTGGAGGACATCCAACTTGGATTCCTGGACGGAGTCGGTACCTTCATGCATATCAATCAAAGTGTCCCAAATTTCCTTTGCATTCTCAAGAGGGCTGATGTTGTTGAATTCTTCGGGGCATAATCCGTTGAAGAGGATATCACAAGCTTGAGCATTGTATTGCAGCATCTTCAACTCTTCCGCACTAGCTTCATGGTTCTGAAGGAAATATGCCCTAGAGGCAATAATAATGTTATTATTTATTTCCTTATATCATGATAAATGTTTATTATTCATGCTAGAATTGTATTAACCGGAAACATAATACATGTGTGAATACATAAACCTACAGAGTGTCACTAGTATGCCTCTACTTGACTAGCTCGTTAATCAAAGATGGTTATGTTTCCTAACCATGAACAAGGAGTTGTTATTTGATTAACGGGATCACATCATTGGTTGAATGATCTGATTGACATGACCCATTCCATTAGCATAGCACCTGATCGTATAGTTTGTTGCTAGTGCTTTTCTTCATGACTTATACATGTTCCTATGACTATGAGATTATGCAACTCCGTTTGCCGAGGAACACTTTGGGTGCTACCAAACGTCCACAACGAATCGGGTGATTATAAAGGTACATTACAGGTGTCTCCGAAGGTACATGTTGGGTTGGCATATTTGAGATTAGGATTTGTCACTCCGATTGTCGGAGAGGTATCTCTGGCCCTCTCGGTAATGCACATCACATAAGCCTTGCAAGCATTGCAACTAAATGTGTTAGTTGTGAGATGATGTATTACGGAACGAGAAAAGAGACTTGCCAAGAACGAGATTGAACTAGGTATTGGATACCGACGATCGAATCTCGGGCAAGTAACATACCGATGACAAAGGGAACAACGTATGTTGTTATGCGGTCCGACCGATAAAGATCTTCGTAGAATATGTAGGAACCAATATGGGCATCCAGGTTCCGCTATTGGTTATTGACCGAGAGGTGTCTCGGTCATGTCTACATAGTTCTCGAACCCGTAGGGTCCGCACGCTTAACGCTTCGATGGCAGTTACTATGAGTTTTATGATGTTGATGTACCAAGGTTGTTCGAGTCCCGGATGAGATCACGGACATGACGAGGAGTCTCGAAATGGTCGAGACATAAAGATTGATATATTGGAAGCCTATGTTTGACTCGGAATCACTCCGGGTGAAATTGGGAATTTTATCGAGTACCGGGGTTACTGGAACCCCGGGGGTCAATGGGCCTTGATGGGCCTTAGTGGGAAAGAGAAAGGGGGCCCTATAGCTGGCGCAGCCTTCCCCTTCCCTAGTCCTATTAGGATTAGGAGAAGGGGTGGCGCCTCTCTCCTCTCCCTTGGTCAAACCCTAGTTGGACTAGGATTTGGGGGAATCCTACTCCTAGTAGGAGTAGGACACCCCGGTGCGCCTCCCTCCTGGCCGGCCAGCCCTCCCTTCCCTCCTTTATATACAGGGCAGGGGCACCCCATGACACACAAGTTGATCGATTAGATCGTTCCTTAGCCGTGTGCGGTGCCCCTTCCACCAGATTACACCTCGATCATACCGTGGCGGAGCTTAGGCGAAGCCCTGCGTCGGTGGAACATCATCATCGCCACCACGCCGTCGTCTTGTGAAACTCTCCCTCAACACTCGGCTGGATCGGAGTTCGAGGGACGCCATCGAGCTGAACGTGTGCAGAACTCGGAGGTGCCGTCGCTCGGTACTTGGATCGGTTGGATCGGGAAGAAGTACGACTACATCAACCGCGTTGTTATAACGCTTCGCTTTCGGTCTCACGAGGGTACGTGGGCGGACACTCTTCCCTCGTTGCTATGCCATCACCATGGTCTTGCGTGATCGTAGGAAAATTTTTGAAATTACTACGTTCCCCAACAAAGGCATCCGAGCCTGGTTTTATGCGTTGATGTCATGTGCACGAGTAGAACACAAGTGAGTTGTGGGCGATACAAGTCATACTGCCTACCAGCATGTCATACTTTGGTTCAGCGGTATTGTGAGATGAAGCGGCCCGGACCGACATTACGCCAGACGCTTACGCGAGACTGGTTTCACCGCTGTGAGCACTCGTTGCTTAAAGGTGACCGGCGGTGTCTGTCTCTCTCACTTTAGTTGAATCGAGTGTGGCTACGCCCGGTCCTTGAGAAGGTTAAAACGGAGTCTATTTGACGAAGTATCGTTGTGGTTTTGATGCGTAGGTAAGAACGGTTCTTGCTCAGCCCGTAGCAGCCACGTAAAACTTGCAACAACAAAGTAGAGGACGTCTAACTTGTTTTTGCAGGGCATGTTGTGATGTGATATGGTCAAGACGTGATGCTATATCTTATTGTATGAGATGATCATGTTTTGTAACCGAGTTATCGACAATCGGCGGAGCCATATGGTTGTCGCTTATTGTATGAAATGCAACGCCATGTAATTGCTTTACTTTATCACTAAGCGGTAGCGATAGTCGTAGAAGCATAAGATTGGCGAGACGACAACGATGCTACGATGGAGATCAAGGTGTCGCGCGGTGACGATGGTGATCATGACGGTGCTTGGAGATGGAGATCACAAGCACAAGATGATGATGGCCATATCATATCACTTATATTGATTGCATGTGATGTTAATCCTTTATGCATCTTATTTTGCTTTGATTGACGGTAGCATTATAAGATGATCCCTTACTAAATTATCAAGAAGTGTTCTCCCGAGTATGCACCGCTATGCGAAAGTTCTTCGTCTTTGAGACACCACGTGATGATCGGGTGTGATAGGCTCTACGTTCAAATACAACGGTGCAAAACAGTTGCACACGCGAATACTCAGGTTATACTTGACGAGCTATGCATATAAGATATGACCTCGGAACACGGAGACCGAAAGGTCGGCGTGAATCATATAGTAGATATGATCAACATATTGATGTTCACCATTGAAACTACACCATCACACGTGATGATCGGTCATGGTGTAGTTGAAATGGATCACGCAATCACTTAGAGAATTGGAGGGATATTTTTCTAAGTGGGAGTTCTTAAGTAATATGATTAATTGAACTTAAATTTATCATGAACTTAGTCCTGGTAGTATTTTGCAAATTATGTTGTAGATCAATAGCTCGCGTTGTTGCTTCCCTATGTTTTTATATGTGTTCCTAGAAAATTGTATTGAAAGATGTTAGTAGCAATGATGCGGATAGGATCCGTGATCTGAGGTTTATCCTCATTGCTGCGCAGAAGAATTATGTCCTTGATGCACCGCTAGGTGACATACCTATTGCAGGAGCAGATGCGGGGCGTTATGAACGTTTGGCTAGCTCAAAATGATGACTACTTGATAGTATAGTGCACCATGCTTAACGGCTTAGAATCGGGACTTCAAAGGCGTTTTGAGCGTCATGGACCATATGAGATGTTCCAGGAATTGAAGTTAATATTTCAAGCAAATACCGAGTTGAGAGATATGAAGTCTCCAACAAGTTCTATAGCTAAAAGATGGAGGAGAATCGCTCAACTAGTGAGCATGTGCTCAGATTATCCGAGTACTTCAATCGCTTGAATCAAGTGGGAGTTAATCTTCCGATAAGATAGTGATTGACAGAATTCTCTAGTCACCATCACTAAGTTAGTAGAACTTCGTGATGAACTATAGTATGCAAGGGATGACGAAAAGGATTCTCGAGCTCTTCGCGATACTAAAATCGGCGAAGGTAGAAATCAAGAAAAACATCAAGTGTTGATGGTTGACAAGACCACTAGTCTCAAGTAAAATGGCAAAGGGAAGAAGGGGAACTTCAAAAGGAACGGCAAGCAAGTTGCTGCTCGAGTGAAGAAACCCAAGTCTAGACCTAAGCACGAGACTAAGTACTTTTGCTGCAATGGAACTGGTCACTGGAAGCGGAACTACCCCTGAATATTTGGTGGATAATAAGGATGGCAAAGTGAACAAGGTTATATTTGATATACAGATTATTGATGTGTATTTTACTAGTGTTCATAGCAACCCCTCAGTATTTGATACTGGTTCAGTTGCTAAGAGTAGTAACTCAAACGGAGTTGCGAATGAACAGAAACTAGTTAAAGGGGAAGTGACGATGAGTGTTGGAAGTAGTTCCAAGATTGATATGATCATCATCGCACACTCCCTATACTTTCGGGATTAGTGTGGAACCTAAATAAGTGTTATTTGGTGTTGAGCATAAATATGATTTGATCATGTTTATTGCAATACGGTTATTCATTTAAGTAAGAGAATAAATTGTTGTTCTGCTTACATGAAAAAACCTTATATGGTTACACACCCAATGAAAATGGTTCATTGGATCTCGATCATAGTGATACACATATTCATAATATTGAAACCAAAAGATGCAAAGTTAATAATGATAGTGCAACTTATTTGTGGCAATGCCGTTTAGGTCATATTGGTGTAAAGCGCATGAAGAAAACTCCATCTTGATGGGCTTTTGGAATCACTTGATTATGAATCATTTGATGCTTGCGAACCGTGCCTTTTGGGCAAGATGACCAAAACTCCGTTCTCGGAACAATGGAACAAGCTACTTGACTTATTGGGAATAATACATACCGATGTATGCGATCCAATAAGTGTTGATGCTCGTGGCAAGTATCGTTATTTTCGACCTTCACAAGATGATTTGAGCAGATATGGGTATATCTACTTGATGAAACATAAGTCTGAAATAGTTGAAAGGTTCAAAGAATTTCAGAGTGAAGTGGAAAATCATCGTAACAAGAAAATAAAGTTTCTACGATATGATCGCAGAGGAAAATATTTGAGTTACTGAGTTTGGTCTTCATTAAAACAATGTGAAATAGTTTCACTACTCACGCCACCGAACACCACAGCGTTATGGTGTGTCCGAACGTCAGAACCGTACTTTATTTTGATATGGTGCGATCTATGATGTATCTTACCGATTTACCACTATCGCTTTTGGGGTTATGCATTAAAGACAGCTGCATTCACGCTTAATAGGGCACCATCTAAATCCGTTGAGATGACACCGTATGAACTATGGTTTAGCGAAGAAACCTAAGTGTCGTTTCTTAAAGTTTGGAGTTGTGATGCTTATGTGAAAAAGTTTTCACCTGATAAGCTCGAACCCAAATCGGAGAAAAGCGTCTTCATAGAATACCCAAAGGTAACTATTGGGTACACCTTCTATCACAGATCCAAAAGCAAGATATTTGTTGCTAAGATGGATCCTTTCTAGAGAAGAAGTTTCTCTCGAAAGAAGTGAGTGGGAGGAAAGTAGAACTTGATGAGGTAATTGTACCTTCTCCCTTATTGGAAAGTAGTTCATCACGAAATCAGTTCCAAGTGATTCCTACACCAATTAGTGAGGAAGTTAATGATGATGATCATGAAACTTCAGATCAAGTTGTTACCAAACCTCGTAGGTCTTCCAGAGTAAGATCCGCACTGAGTGGTACGGTAATCCTATTCTAGAAGTCATGTTACTAGACCATGATGAACCTACGAACTATGAGGAAGCGATGATGAGCCCAGATTCCGCGAAATGGTTTGAGACCATGAAATCTGAGATGGGATCCATGTATGAGAACAAAGTATGGACTTTGGTTGACTTGCCGATGATCGGCAAGCCATTGAGAATAAATGGATCTTCAAGAGGAAGACGGACACCGATAGTAGTGTTACTATCTACAAAGCTCGACTTGTCGCAAAAGGGTTTTGACAAGTTCAAGATGTTGACTACAATGAGATTTTCTCAATTGTAGCGATGCTTAAGTCTGTCTCAATCATGTTAGCAATTGCCACATTTTATGAAATCGGCAAATGGATGTCAAAACTACATTCTTTAATGGATTTATTAAAGAAGAGTTGTATATGATGCAACCGAAGGTTTTGTCAATCCTAAAGGAGCTAACAAAATGTGCAAGCTCCAATGATCCATCTATGGACTGGTGCAAGCATCTCGAGTTGGAATAAACGCTTTGATAGTGTGATCAAAGCATATGGTTTTATCAGACTTTTGGAGAAGCCTGTATTTACAAGAAAGTGAGTGGGAGCACTACAAGCATTTCGATAAGTATATGTGAATGACATATTGTTGATCGAAATAATGTAGAATTATTCTGCAAAGCATAAAGGAGTGTTTGAAAGGAGTTTTTCAAAGAAAGACCTCGGTGAAGCTGCTTACATATTGAGCATCAAGATCTATAGAGATAGATCAAGACGCTTGATAAAGTTTTTCAATGAATACATACCTTGACAAGATTTTGAAGTAGTTCAAAATGAAACAGTCAAAGAAAGAGTTCTTGCCTGTGTTACAAGGTGTAAGATTGAGTAAGACTCAAAACCCGACCACGGCAGAAGATAGAAAGAGAATGAAAGTCATTCCTATGCATCAGCCATAGGTTCTATAAAGTATGTCATGCTGTGTACTGATCTATTGCATACCCTACCACTAAGATTGGCAAGGAGTGCAATAGAGATCTAGGAGTAGATCAATGGACAGCGGTCAAAATTATCCTTAGTAGAATAAGGATATGTTTCTCGATTATGGAAGTGAAAAAGGTTAAATAAGTAAAAGGTTACGCCGATGCAAGTTTTAACACTAATCTAGATGACTCGAGTCTCAATCTAGATACATATTGAAAGTGGGAGCAATTAGCTAGAGTAGCTCCGCAAGAGCATTGTAGACATAGAAATTTGCAAAATACTTACGGCTCTGAATGTGACAGACCGTTGACTAAAATTATCTCACAAGCAAAACATGATCACACCTTAGTACTCTTTGGGTGTTAATCACATAGCGATGTGAACTAGATTATCTGACTCTAGTAAACCCTTTGGGTGTTGGTCACATGTCGATGTGAACTATGGGTGTTAACCACATATAGATGTGAACTATTGATGTTAAATCACATGGCGATGTGAACTAGATTATTGACTCTAGTGCAAGTGGGAGATCAAGGAAATATGCCCTAGAGGCAATAATAATGTTATTATTTATTTCCTTATATCATGATAAATGTTTATTATTCATGCTAGAATTGTATTAACCGGAAACATAATACATGTGTGAATACATAAACCTACAGAGTGTCACTAGTATGCCTCTACTTGACTAGCTCGTTAATCAAAGATGGTTATGTTTCCTAACCATGAACAAGGAGTTGTTATTTGATTAACGGGATCACATCATTGGTTGAATGATCTGATTGACATGACCCATTCCATTAGCATAGCACCTGATCGTATAGTTTGTTGCTAGTGCTTTTCTTCATGACTTATACATGTTCCTATGACTATGAGATTATGCAACTCCGTTTGCCGAGGAACACTTTGGGTGCTACCAAACGTCACAACGTGAATCGGGTGATTATAAAGGTACATTACAGGTGTCTCCAAGGTACATGTTGGGTTGGCATATTTGAGATTAGGATTTGTCACTCCGATTGTCGGAGAGGTATCTCTGGGCCCTCTCGGTAATGCACATCACATAAGCCTTGCAAGCATTGCAACTAAATGTGTTAGTTGTGAGATGATGTATTACGGAACGAGAAAAGAGACTTGCCGAGAACGAGATTGAACTAGGTATTGGATACCGACGATCGAATCTCGGGCAAGTAACATACCGATGACAAAGGAACAACGATGTTGTTATGCGGTCTGACCGATAAAGATCTTCGTAGAATATGTAGGAACCAATATGGGCATCCAGGTTCCGCTATTGGTTATTGACCGAGAGAGGTGTCTCGGTCATGTCTACATAGTTCTCGAACCCGTAGGGTCCGCACGCTTAACGCTTCGATGATGCTTACTATGAGTTTTATGATGTTGATGTACGAAGGTTGTTCGAGTCCCGATGAGATCACGGACATGACGAGGAGTCTCAAATGGTCGAGACATAAAGATTGATATATTGGAAGCCTATGTTTGGACTCGGAATCACTCCGGGTGAAATTGGGAATTTTATCGAGTACCGGGTTACTGGAACCCCCGGGGTCAATGGGCCTTGATGGGCCTTAGTGGGAAAGAGAAAAGGGGCCCTATAGCTGGCGCAGCCTTCCCCCTTCCCTAGTCCTATTAGGATTAGGAGAAGGGGTGGCGCTCTCTCCCTCTCCCTTGGTCAAACCCTAGTTGGACTAGGATTTGGGGGAATCCTACTCCTAGTAGGAGTAGGACACCTGTGCGCCTCCCTCCTGGCCGCCAGCCCCTCCCTTCCCTCCTTTATATACAGGGCAGGGGGCACCCCATGACACACAAGTTGATCGATTAGATCGTTCCTTAGCCGTGTCGGTGCCCCTTCCACCAGATTACACCTCGATCATACCGTGGCGGAGCTTAGGCGAAGCCTGCGTCGGTGGAACATCATCATCGTCCACCACGCCGTCGTCTTGTGAAACTCTCCTCAACACTCGGCTGGATCGGAGTTCGAGGGGCGCCATCGAGCTGAACGTGTGCAGAACTCGGAGGTGCCGTACGTTCGGTACTTGGATCGGTTGGATCGGGAAGAAGTACGACTACATCAACCGCGTTGTTATAACGCTTCCGCTTTCGGTCTACGAGGGTACGTGGACGGACACTCTTCCCGCTCGTTGCTATGCCATCACCATGGTCTTGCGTGATCGTAGGAAAATTTTTGAAATTACTACGTTCCCCAACAGGTTCGGTTCTCTCCCATCAAAGAATTCACCTTGCAAGCCAATACACACAATAGCCCAAACGGCGGGGTTATGTCCAAGAATATGCATTTTCATCTTATGCTTCCAACTAGCAAAATTAGTACCATCAATGTAAGGACCTCTACGATGATAATTTCCCTCGCTAGATGCCATACTCTCCTAGGTTGTGAAACCAAGGCTATGACCACCAAAAGCTATGGAAATCGAAGCAAATGGAGACCAAAGCTCTGATACCACTTGTAGGATTGAAAGTATGTCTAGAGGGGGTGATTAGACTACTTGACCAAATAAAAACTTATCCTTTTCCCAATTTTAGTCTTTGGCAGATTTTAGCTATTTTAGCACAAGTCAAGCAATCTTAACAAAATTCAAGCAAGCATGCAAAGAGTATATGAGCAACGGAAAAGTAAAGCATGCAACTTGCAGGAATGTAAAGGGAAGGGTTTGGAGAATTCAAACGCAATTGGAGACACGGATGTTTTTGTCGTGGTTCCGATAGGTGGTGCTATCATAAATCCACGTTGATGGAGACTTCAACCCACGAAGGGTAACGGTTGCGCGAGTCCACGGAGGGCTCCACCCACGAAGGGTCCACGAAGAAGCAACCTTGTCTATCCCACCATGGCCGTCGCCCACGAAGGACTTGCCTCATTAGCGGTAGATCTTTACGAAGTAGGCGATCTCGTTGCCCTTACAAACTCCTTGGTTCAACTCCACAATCTTGTTGGAGGCTCCCAAGTGACACCTAGCCAATCTAGGAGACACCACTCTCCAAAAAGTAACAAATGGTGTGTTGATGATGAACTCCTTGCTCTTGTGCTTCAAATGATAGTCTCCCCAACACTCAACTCTCTCTCACAGGATTTGGATTTGGTGGAAAGAAGATTTGAGTGGAAAGCAACTTGGGGAAGGCTAGAGATCAAGATTCATATGGTAGGAATGGAATATCTTGGCCTCAACACATGAGTAGGTGGTTCCTTCTCAGAAACAACAAGTTGGAAGTGTAGGTTTGTTCTCATGGCTCTCTCCACGTATGAAGAGGAGGTGGAGGGGTATATATAGCCTCCACACAAAATCTAACCGTTACACACAACTTGCCAAACTCAGTGGGACCGAATTGGTAAATTCGGTCGGACCGATTTAGCAAATCTAGTGACTATTAGGATTTTCGGTGGGACCGACATGCAACTCGGTAGGACCGATGTGGTTAGGGTTAGGGAATAATGTAATCACGGTGAGACCGATTACACAAACTCGGTGAGACCGATTTTGGTAATAAGCTAACCAGAGAGTTGGTCAGGTAAACTCGGGGGACCGATTCGCTCACCGAAATGTTACGAAAAGGAAACAAGGAGTTTACATTGCAATCTCGGTGGGACCGATCGCTCATCTCAGTGTTACCAAACATTATGAAGGGAAACAGAGAGATTACAATCCCATCTCGGTGAGACCGATTTGCCTTGGGTTTGTGGCAGTGGCTATGACATCTGAACTCGGTGGCGCCGGGTAGAAAGAATCGGTAGGGCCGAGTTTGACTTTTGGTTTAGGTCATATGTGGATATAAGAAAGTAGTTGAGGGTTTTGGAGCATATCACTAAGCACTGTAGAGCAAGAAACTCATTAAGCAACACCTCATCCCTCCTTGATAGTATTGGCTTTTCCTATAGACTCAATGTGATCTTGGATCACTAAAATATAAAATGTAGAGTCTTGACCTTTTGAGCATGAGCCAATCCTTTTATCCTTAGCATTTTGAGGGATCCACTTTTCTCATCCATGCCATGCCATCCATTGAGCTTTTCCTGAAATATTCATCTTGGAATGATGTTAGCTCAATGAGCTATATGTTGTTAGGAATTACCAAAACCACCTAGGGATAGTTGCACTTTCACCTTTGCCTTCAAAGCGCAAGTACGTCCGTAGCTAGGACCATGGATATCTCTTTTCTTAGATGACTGGAACTCATGTGTTTTGAGCCTCTCAAGTATGTCAGGCGGATCGAGAGTCTTGATGTCAGGGCGTTCTTGGATCATCAAGGCTAGGGTGTCAAACGAGCTGTCAAGTGATCTCAGGAGTGTCTGCAAGATTTCATGCTTGGTGATCTCAGTGGCCCCAAGAGCATGAAGCTCATTTGTGATGTCAGTGAGGCGATCAAACGTGAGCTGGACATTCTCATTGTCGTTTCTCTTGAAGCGGTTGAAGAGGTTGCGAAGAACACTGATCCTTGAGTCTCTCTGGGTTGAGACGCCTTCGTTGACCTTGGAGAGCCAGTCCCAGACTAGCTTCGAAGTTTCCAGAGCGCTCACACGGCCATACTGTCCTTTGGTCAGATGACCACAGATGATGTTCTTGGCAGTTGAATCCAGTTGAACAAACTTCTTGACATCAGCAGGGGTGACACCTTCACCGCCCTTGGGAACGCTGTTCTTGACGACATACCAGAGGTTGACATCAATGGCTTCAAGATGCATATGCATCTTATTCTTCCAGTAGGGGTAATCAGTGCCATCAAAGATAGGGCACACAGCGGAGACTTTGATTATCCCTACAGTCGAGATAGCTAAAACTCCAGGTGGTTAAACTGAATCACACAAAACAAGGGAGCACCTTGCTCTGATACCAATTGAAAGTGCTAGTTATCGACTAGAGGGGGGTGAATAGGCGATTTTAATGAAAGTCTTCAAAACACGGGGGCTTTGAAGACAAACGATAGAAATGAGCCTATTGTCATGCAGCGGAAGGTAGACTACACTAGAAAAGCCATAGTCAAGTATTCAATGAAGTGAAAGCACGAAGACTATTAGCAGCTAGGTAGTATGGATCAGGATGGAATATAGTATGAAGCCAAACAGTAATAGTCGTCATACAGTGAAGTCAATCAGATCAAGCAAGCAGGCAATGACTTCACGAAGACAAACAGTAAGAAAAGAGAGGGAGAAGATAGAACCAGTTGCTTGGTGAGGACAAGGATTTTTTTTGACCAGTTCGATTCTTTGTGACAATCATGCGTCAGTTAGGGAGGCTGAGATTCAACTCAGAAGACCGCGTCTTCACCTTATTCCCCTTGAGCTAAGGACACTTAGTCCTCGATCAATCACTCTGAAGTCTTCAAGGTAGACTTCCAAACCTTCACGGACTTCGTTCACAGGCAATCCACAATGACTCTTGGATGCTCAGAACGCGACGCCTAACCGGCTGGAGGATTCACAGTCCTCAAGTGTAACAAGTCTTCAGGTCACGCAGACAGAAAGACTTCAGTGATGCCTTACACTCTTTGGCTCTGGGTGTTTTGGTCTTTGTCCTCGCAAGGATCTTTATCTCAAAGGCTTCGAGGTGGGTTGCTCTCAAACGACAAAATCCGTGCACTAACTCTGAGCAGCCACCAATATATGGTGTAGAGGGTGGGCTATTTATAGCCACTAGGCAACCCGACCTGATTTGTCCGAAATGACCCTGGGTCACTAAGGAAGTGACACGTGTCCAACGGTCAGATCTCAAACACACGCGGTAGCTTGACTTGGGCTACAAGTAAAGCTGACTTATCCAGCTCTGGATAAGATTTGCTCTCATTGTCTTTGCTTGAAGACATAGGATTTGGTTGAGCATCACTTCAGCCACTCTGACTTTGTTCACTTGGACCCCACTTAACAGTACGGTGGTTCCTATGATTCAACAAAGAAGAAAAGGAAACTACGGAACAACTATGTCTTCGCACTCCATAGTATTCACGTGAACGTCTTCTCGAGTCATAATCTTCGTTGTGAATATCTTCACATACCACCATTGTCTTCAATGTCTTCACACATTTTTAGGGGTCTTCTCCGGTAGGTAAACCGAATCAATGAGGGACTACTACATGTGTTATCCTGCAATTCTCACAAACACATTAGTCCCTCAACCAGGTTTGTCGTCAATACTCCAAAACCAACTAGGGGTGGCACTAGATGCACTTACACCCTCTAACACATATTCCAGAGGAGAAGGCAACACATATTGAGGGTAGGTATACAACCACGAAGTCACATCTTGATGTAGTGTCAAACTTACTCAGTGACACAAGCTCGATGAAGTCGCCGCCTGAATCTATTCGACTTCTTCAGTCTGAAATTCAAGCAGAAATACATGCTTCCGCTCAAATACGGCTGGAACTCCAATCTCTATGCAAGATTAACTGTAAGTATAGGACGCTTATTGATGCTATGCAGCTTAAGTTGGTGGATATGAGCGCCAAAGAAGCGCGGTCTCATCAGGTTGCTAAGCTGCTTGCGCTGCAGCTCCTAGGTCGGGCTAACCTTTCTTGAACTGTGTTGAAGTGCTGTCGGTTCTGTCTATTATTTTGTCCACCTATTAACTTCCACTAGTGGCGACCTGCCCAGTTTATGTAATATTTTTTCTAGTTGCCCTTTATTATCACTAGCGGCGAACTTTGATGCTGAGGGGATGTAATATGTTGTAATTTCTTTGTTGTATAGCCTAGGTTTATTCTTGGTCGGTATGCTGTAATTTAGGCCGGAAGGTTCAGTGGATATCAGTGTTGTCGGTCTTCAGGCCGGCCCATTGGTCATATGGGCCAAAACGTGGGCCTATAATCATCTTTGGCCATTAGCAAGTCTAAACCTTATAGTTGTTTCCCGCCTTTAATAGGCCGAGTAAAGTTCTGGCCAGCTGGGCCAGAGAATACCATGGGCTTTTAACAGGCTAAAACCTAGATTGGGCTAGCGTTGAGCCGAAAAATTCACAGGCCAATACGTGCCGAAACTGCCTAAGTCCCATGTTTGTCCCAAATAGGACGAGTAGTTAATAGGCCAAAATATATCTCGGGCCCGTTTGGCCCAATAAAATTATGGGCTCTAAGAAGGCCGGTATCTACGCGGGCCATAGGCCTAAAAGTGTCACGGGCCATTATCAGATGGGCTGTAAGCAGGCCGGATTCAATGCTGGCTGTAATTAGGCCCAACTGTTACACCGACCATTGACAGGCCGATAGGCCAGTTGGGCTGAAATTTATCCACGAAGACTACGGGCCGTTAAGAGGCCTAAAGTTACTTCAGACAAGAAATAGCCCAGTTTCTGCATGGGCTGTTAAATGGCCTAAAGTTAAACCGGGCCAAAAACGTCCCAGATGCACCACGGGCCGCTAACAGGCCGAAACTATTATCAGGCCGAACTGGAAAACGGGCATTTAACAGGCTGAAATACAAACTTGTCTTAGAATGGGCCCGAAATAATAGTGGCATGTTAACGGGCCTGATCCGATAAGGGCCGTGATTTGGCCCAAAGCACGGCAGGCTGTGAACATGCCTGATCTGGTATGGGCCTCAATTTGGCCCAAAACACGGCACGCGTTAATGGGCCAGCCCACTAGTGTTTGAAAAAACATGGTGGGCCTTTTGCTGAGCCGGGCTTTTCACCGGAATGGGCCTCTATTGGGCCGTGCCACATGTCGACGTATCATAGGCGCCTCATGTCCAATGAGTGGATGACATCTGTCCCAATGGTACGCAAACACGTGTTTCCTCCGGCCAATGAGAATTTTACATGTGGAAAATCCCCATTGGTCCGGGCTATTAACGGGTTATCGGATCCAAAACCGGACCCGATAGCTTAACGGTGACCCGTTACGGTCGATGCCACGTGTCGGTCACCCTTGATGAACGCACTTCTATGACGCGTGATTTATCATCATGGAACTGGACACTTCCGTGATGATAATTTTGGTAATGTCATGGAACACTTCTACGACAGCACAGGTATGACTATCTTGATTCTGTTATAAAATCTTCATGGATGTACATGAATGACAGAAAACGTGACCTACTGTAACAAACACGTATCATCACGGAAGTGTATTTTTTTGTAGTGCATGCAATGTTTTTTTGGGTACTATATTCGCTCTAATTTTTAAACGTTTATCGGAATGAGGCATGTAATATACTAGAAAGCCATGGATTAGGCACAACTTCGCCATGTTGACATTTTTTCGAGATTCATCACGGTTTAAGAGCAGTTTTGAAAATGGTATGTCGGGGAAACGACACCTATGGGATCACAGGGAATCCCTACTACGGTTGACGGGGCACGGGGCTATGAAAGATCGGGTTTAGAAGATCAACACGGGGGAATTTTATCCAGGTTCAGGCCGCAAGCGATGTGTAATACCCTAGTCCTGCTTTGGTGTATATCTGGTGTTCTTGAGTTCTTGAACTAGCTGCGGTGCGTGCCTAGCCCAAAAAGTCTGAATCCTTCCATAGTACGACTCGGGCCTCCTTTTATAGTCAAAGGGGTTGCCACAGTGGCACACAGGAGGTGGGAAGTATGTATTGTATTCAAGTCTATCGCCTTGCACCATAGGGCAAACGCATTTAATGCGCTACCGATGTGCCCTCTTGCTTTATCGGGGACGGCAAGGAATCTCGTCCCGTCTGTCGCCGCCTCGCCTCGCTCCGACGCACGTCCAAGCCGATGAGGCATGCAGTGCCATGCTGGCTGGCTGGCTACTGAGCTGGTGGGGTGGCAGGGTCTTCACGAAGATCTGCATGCCACCACACAGGTGCTTGGCTAGTTGTTCTAGAAGCTCCATGCTGCCACGCAGGCGTTCGCCTAGTTAGCGAGCTGGTCGCCGTGTTGGGAACGGCCGCGGGGCGACGGAGCCTTGGTAGGTATGGGCCTGGTTGCGGCCCTGCGGATGTCCCCGACAAGGGTCTTGCCGGGGTCTCATGGTCGTCCCCAGCAAGGATCTTGCCAGGGGCCTTTGTACTTTGGTTCTCATCTAGTCTCGCAGGCCTCTGGTCTTCACAAAGATCTGCATGCCACAACGCAGGCGCCTCCCGAGCCTTGGTTCCAATGTTGTTGATGGTGTCGGAACTCTTAGGCTCAAGGGTGGCGGCCTTGCTGGTGTCGGGTAAGTTGCCCCGTGAAGGCTCTTGCCAGGGGCGCGTAGGCCGCCCCGGCAAGGCTCTTGCCGGGGGAAGCCCACCTTGTCTCTTTGATCTTCGCGCCTCTGGCTTGAGCGCTGCCCTGGTATTCTTGTTCTTTGCTTCTCTGCCCCGCCAAGCGTGGCCACAGGCGTGGCTACAACTGCCCGTGCACAAGTAAAGGGGTACAGAAGGGCCCCTACTTTTATACACCGATAGGAGCCCCCGGGCCTAGGCCACACATAAGCGCAGAGCGTTGTTGGGCCAGCCCGAACGCAATCTTGGAGCATGCGTGGCGTAGTCTTTATCGCGTAACTCCTTTGCCAGTTGCGCTTCCCCATGACCTGCGTTGAATGCACGACGTGGGGGTCATGCATGGGCGGTTGCTACACGCTTGCGTCACATCATGGTAAATGGTAAAGAGGCGGCCCGCGCCTTCCCCATAAAAAGGAAAAACTGCAGGCGCGCTGCTCATTTACCCTATGTGCCTTTTCCAATCTCGGAACCACCGTTCCCCTCTTCTTCTTCCTCAAGCGCACACCAAAGTTTTTGCCTCTGTTTGCCGCCGCCGCGCCTCCATTGCCCTTGATCCCTCATCACCTCTCAGCCGCCATGGCGCCTAAGACAGGCAAGGGCAAGGGAGCGGCCAAGGACGCCGAGGAGAAGGAGGCACCGGAGGGCGAGTTGGTGGTGCTCCGGACGCAGCGCGCCTTCTTCCCCTCGACGATCGACGTGCTCACCCTCAGGGACCTGTTCAGGCCCCTATGGGGAAGGGAGACGTCGGGGCATCCTGCCACGCGCGTCATCCCCGCCTCCTGCGCCAAGGTCGGTCCAAAGCGGTACCCCTTCTTCATCGGTTACTTCTCCTGCGGGCTTTGCCCCCCTTTCTCTGATTTCTTCAACGATGTCATGCACACCTACGGCTTCCATCTTCTGGACCTTACGCCGAATGCCGTGGCGTGCATGGCCTTCTTCGCCCATCTCTACGAAGGCTTTGCCGGAGTGCTCCCCAGCACGGCGCTCTTCCGCCATTACTTCTACCCTCGCATCCAGCCAGGGGGCGCCATCTCTGGGTCCATCACCTGGATCCTGAGGACCCAGGAGAAGGGTACGTACCCGGAGGGTGCCCAGAAGGAGAGGTGAGAAGAGTGGCGGGGCTGGTGGTGCTGGATTGAGAGGGCAGATCTGCAGTAGTTCTGCCGGGTCCATCGGGCGCCGCCGGTCCGCAGAAAGGACTGGGGCAAGGTCGACGCCAACGACAAGAAGCTCACGGTCGCCCCCACCAGGATCCATCGCCTCACTTCGGCCGGGCTCACCCTCGAGATGATCGGGGCCGATTTCATCCACCGCCGGATTGCCCCACTTCACAATAAGGGGAGGCCGGCCTGGGATTTCAGGAATGCGGCCGACATCATGAGGCTCCGCCCTGGCTTGAAGCACAATTTCACGGTGTTGCAGCACGCCCATCTTTGCCAGAGGCTCTTCTAGCTCAAGGTAGACGAGGCCGGCGGAGTCGAGAGGACCGGCAAGGCCGAGAAGGCTATCAAGGCCGGTGGGTCTCTGTTTGGGTTGTCAGCAGGGGTGGTCTTGTTGAGCAACAACTCTCTCCAGACCGACATCATCGTCATGATGCCAGACTTCAACGCACATGGCCTCGACCCAACCTGGGACGAGCTAGAAGCAGAGCAGGTGTAGGTGTTCTTCGACAACCTATCGGAGAGGTATGTTCGTGACTAGCCACTACTCGTCCAAGACACCACTCGGGAAGAGCTAGCATACATTGCCGCCAGGGCGGAGGAGGTGGCACTTTCCAGGGAGGCCGGCATCGTCGGCACCATGGAGGACGAGGCCGACACGGCCGCAGAAGAGAAAGAGCTTGCCGAGTGGGCGGGGTTTGTCGAAGAAGCCGGCGACTCCAGTTTCGGGGCTCCCCTTGTCGAAGATGTGGTCGAGAAGTCGGCCGGAGAGGAGACCGAGACCGATGACTCCTCGACCCAGAGGAGGAGACGCGTCTTGCAGCGGGCCAGCAATAGGCCCGACAGGACCACTCAGCGGCAATAGGCCGAGGCGCAGCCCGTGCGCTAGACGAGGGCCGCGGCAGCGAAGAAGAAGGCAGCAGCCGCCGCTTCTTCCTCGTCCAAGTGGTGCAGGACGCCTTCCCCTTTCCCTCCTCCTTCGGACAGTGGCCCAGAGGCCGACTTCGACCTCGGGTCCTTCAGCCTGAAGAGGAAGAGAAGGCCGGAGGAGGAGGACGAGTGAGCATCTCGTCCTCCATCATTTCTGACTCTCAGCTTGTGCCATCTTCCATGACTTGACCTGCTCTTTGCAGGGACACGGAGACGCTGGCCCAGAGGGTGAAGAGGTCCAAGGCTTCAATGGGAGACAAGCCTCCGGCGAGCACTCCGTGCTCGTCGGTGTTGGTGGAGATCTGTGCGAACAGCAGCCCTCGACGCAGCCCCCAACATGAGTTAATTACTCACTCCTCGTCGATGAGCGTTGGGGCTTCAATCTTGGTGCTGACCTTGCCGGATTTGCAGGAGGGGAGCAGCAATAGGAGGATCCACTGAGGGCCGCCCCTGACATGCCGCCCCCATCGACCACGCCGCCCAGAGAGGCGTCCCCAGCAAGGGCACCTACCGACGAGCCCATGCACATGGAGGAAAAGGAGGCGAGCTTGGGCGCCGGCGGCTCCGTCCCGGCAGCGAACGTCGGCAGGGAGGGAACTTCTTCTCAGCTTGGCACGGGTAAGCGGCATGCCTCCCATCCCTGTGTTGTTGTTTATTTTTCGTTTTCTTCGAATCTTGTCCTTGGACCCGCTTGATTCTCCTATCTCGCCCCCAGATCCTCCCTCGATGGACCAGGAGGACATCGACATCGTCATTGGGGAGGTCGCCAAGGATGCCGAAGCCGAGGTCGCCAAGATCGCGGCTGGAGAGGCCACCAAGTCTGCCACCGAGGAGGCCGCCAAGGGGCTTGCCAGGGAGCCCGGCAAGGGGCCTGCCAGGGAGTCTAGCGAGGCTGCTACCGAGGAGGCCGCCAAGGAGACCACCGAGGAGGAGGTGGACATCGACCAACCTTCCTCCCCCGCAGCTCCCGCCCCGGGCAAGTACCTGAGGATGGGCGACGACCTGTTCGTCCGCCTCCCAGGGACGGTGAGCAGCAGAGCGCCAGCCAAAGGGGAGGTGTTTGATGACGAGGTGCTCGCCACCGCCGGGCTCCAGGTTGTTGATGAACCGAGCGTCGGCGGAGACGGTTCCCAAGAGGAACAGCTCCTCTGAGCCATGAGCACTAACTTCCAGATGCTCCAGGCTCCACCGTGCCCACCAAGACAAGGTGAAATCCAGGATGGCGGTGGTGGACAAGGCGGAGGCAGATTTTGAGGAGCGCGTCGCTCAGACGTAGATTTGGTTTGGCGAGGCCCGGGATGAACTGAGGCTACCCAGGGTGAGCTGATGAGTGCAAGCGAGAGCTCATCCTAAAGCAGGCCGATATCGAGAAGGCCCGGGAGGTGGCCAAGGAGCAGGCCGCCAAGGACGAGGCTGCCCGGCAGCAGCAGCAGGCTCTGCTGAACAGCCAGGAGGAAGACCTCGTCACTCGTGAGCAGGCGCTTGCCGCCACGCTCCGTGGCAAGGACGAGGAAATCGGGAAGATCTGTCACGCCCAAGATGCGACCCTATCCTAAAGGAACTCGAAGGTCCCACCAAGGATAGAAGCACATCTTGAAGACGCTTTTGCAAGGTGGATATCATTACATCAACATTACATAATAGTGGGGATACAACCAAGCCATACAATGTCACAAGAATACAACAATACATCATATACAAGATCAACATCCGACTACGGATGAAACATAAACAGAAACTCAAACGACATCCACCCTGCTAACCCAGGCTGCCGACCAGGAAATAATATATCGCATCTCTGGAAAAGGCAAGAGTTGGAGTTATGAATATGGAAAGTTGTATCCGGGGCGTTACAACACTCCACCACTACGAGAGGATCTCGTCCCGAGATCTAGGATGGCACCGGAGGGAAAAGGAAGAGGAAGATAAGAGGTAAACTAAATTGCTTCTTCGACAGACGAGTGAAACCATGAACCTTGAGAGGTTGAGCAAAATGAAAGAAAGAAAACCACGAAGATTAATAAAGTTGAAAACACTCTATTAGAAAAGAGGCACAAGGGATACGACGAGAACCAAGAGGTTTAGTGATAAGATAGATATTGAAACCACTCCTGTTAAAACTAGATAGAGAAGGAATAAGATTGATATAATTTGGGCAGCACTCCGACTGAAAGAAGAAGGAAAACTTGATAAGATGAAAAGAACTTGAAGAGATGACACAACACTCTGGTTAAATGGATAAGCATGAAAATAACACGGACCTCACAATTCGAGATGATGAGTGAAGAGAGCAACATCACCATGCCTCCGGAAGAAAGAATAGAAGATAGATCATTGAAATAAAAGAATGGAGAAGAAAAAGCCAACTTTTACCACAATTGAATTTGGAAGGCATCCTTGCAAGAAGGTTAGAATAGAGTTGTTGGAAGACCAACAATTAAAAGAATAAGTTTGTAGTGGGCTTATGGAAACATCTCAAGACTATGAGGTGACAACCGGCCACTAATGGAAAACCATTGATTCGATTGAGAGCACTGAAGAGATGAAAAACTTCTTCACCGAGATGAGAAGGAGAAAATTGGATCATTGATAAGCACCACAAATAGCTACATTCCTTAGGGAAGGCTATAGGTGAAATATAACCCAATATAACTCCAACAAAGGGATTGATGGATTTAAAATACCTCATTCTTGACAACAATATGAATCATGAAACATGAAGGAAATTGTCAAGAGTGACATAACACCACCTCAAAAGATAAGGTAGAACGAATTGCACTTTGAATGCAGGATGAAGATTACTTGAACACCTCAAAACAAAACATGTGTTGGGCACCATGTTTATTTTTGAGTATAGCTTGGCGGATCTTAACTCTGAGAGAAATCTTGAAGAACAATTGAAGAATGAAGAGAATCCTTGATGAACCACCATGTAGAGCCTCAATGAAGAACTCCGGTAATAAAAGGATGATAAAAAGAAAGAGAAGTTGAAAAACACAAGGTGAAGCCTTGCAATGATTTAGATGGAGCTTCGCGACGAGATAATGCGGAAAACTTGGAACTCCGAAAAAGAAAGATGAGCAATTGAAACCAAGAATTTTATTTGATGAACCTCCGAAATAAGGAATAGAATTTACTCTATGAAACAAGAATAAGTATTACATTATGCTTATCCCTCATCAATTAAATTGATGACCCACAATGGATTTGGTATGCCACTTATTCCCGTGGAAAGGATTAAGATATATATGGCGCAAACTTGGGAAGGTCTTCAACGAACCACCGATAGGATTGGAAAGAACGAATGAATCTATATGATAACGAAGGAAGAGAACTCTTGAACGAACCACCGTAAGAATTGAAAATGAATGAAGAAAAGAGAACGTATCACCGGGAGGAATTAGAAAATGACGTTGATACTTGAAGGAATTTAGATACAAATGAACGAATAGATCACGAGCTGATTAGAGAATACTTGAATGATGCACCGGTAAGATTTGGAGAACTAGAGCTGAAAGCTGAGAATGAGGAATTATGACATGATGGCCTACGGAGGAAAGAAATGGGAACAACTCATGAAATGCTCCGGATGGGTAAAAAGAATTCTCACAATCGAAAACAATTATGAGAGGATGGCATCAAACTTGAACTACGCATCTTTGGAAGCAGGGGTAAGGATTTAAGAGGAACTCTTCTTCGGTCTTCAAAATCCGAGAATGACGATGAGAAACCACCATGAATTGTTGAGATACTCCGGGATGAAAATTGGAAAGGTTGAACCAACGATTAAAAGAATTTGAAAGATTTTGGAGAAAGACATATGACTGATGAAAATTCATTCTTACGTCAAGCTTTGAAAAGAATTTGGGAAATGGCTCCGGATAAATTAGAAGAGTCAGGTAAGATCCTGGGAAAAGACCTGTGGGTTAGGGCCCACTCAAAAGGAAACACCGTTGAACGATTGCTTGAAATAAAGATTGCACCGGTAGAATTAAATGGCTTGAATGAGATAACAACCTCAAAATAACTTGAACAGATCTGGAATGAAAAGACGAGCCTTCTGAGATATCTTCAACACTCCAGAACAAATGAATAGCGAGAAGTGAATGACTAAGAGGTGCATCGGCAAGAGAAAGCATTTGCAACAAGGAAAGGAATATGATCAACACTGAAAGCTTGAGTTAAGTCCACCAGAAAAGAATACGAGAATGAAGAATGATGAACTTGAAACTGTTGAGCATCTTCATGGGAAATCACCGGATAAGAACATTGAAAGAAAAGAATGAAGAGACTTCCCACAAATAAAAGGATACATGATTAAGAAATCTGAGTCCTTGAAGAAAAAGGGTGGGAGGGCAGGAAAACAAAGGCAACTTGGGACGGATGAAATGTATACCATTGAGAAAACTTAGAATTGATCTCGCAAATGTTGAGATGATCGGATCCACTTGAAGAGAAGCACGCCAGTTGGGAAAATAATTAGCATGACGACCTCGACGATCAAGAAGGATTAGTATTCACATAGCAATATGAGAACACCGTTTAGGAAAGGTATGGATTCAACATTTGACTTCAAAGCAACTCGAATAACACAAATAAAGCAAAACAAAGGATTGGCTTGCAGAAATAAGCCGGAACAAATACATATGATAGTGATTTACCCAATCCCATATCATGCATCTGTCCGGAAGATATTCTAGGAGCTACTTGAATTCCCACCTATAAACTCCCGAAACTTTCTGGTTATGCAATCTGGTGTTGGGGATATAGGGGACACAAAATATATCACCCAAACTAACAATACCTAGATCCAGCTGTATCCATCGTTCAACACATAACCAAGAAAACTCCGGAAATCGTGTACCTCAACCTTCGAAAAGCATCCGTTATACGAGTTATGGCAGTACTCCCGAAATCCCCAATACTGGGTGGCGTCGAGGTTATCTCACCAACAACTGCATAAAAGAGATTTTCGATGTCGGCAAAACTCAGGTATTCCAGAACTGCAACGATAAAATTGTGACGACAACACCTCGGAGCTCAACTCCCCGGGACACTGCCACAACCCCTAAATGTCAGGAGGCACCAAGAACAATGTTCTCGTCACAAGACTATCGGAACGATCCCAAGATACCCGCGTGATCCTAAAAAAAATTCATGAAATTTGAGGAGAGGAAAGACAAAACATCTACGTCAGGAGGCCTCACCAGAGCGACGAAGGGACTGAGGAGTAAAAAGAATCCTACTCTCCGATATATATAATCCTAAGACTCAAAATAGTTTTCTTCTAGACTCAACAACGACCAACAATCAAGGGGGCTCCTATGGTCGGTCGAGGCTCTGATAACAACTTGTCACGCCCAAGATGCGACCCTATCCTAAAGGAACTCGAAGGTCCCACCAAGGATAGAAGCGCATCTTGAAGACGCTTTTGCAAGGTGGATATCATTACATCAACATTACATAATAGTGGGGATACAACCAAGCCATACAATGTCACAAGAATACAACAATACATCATATACAAGAACAACATCCGACTACGGATGAAACATAAACAGAAACTCAAACGACATCCACCCTGCTAGCCCAGGCTGCCGACCAGGAACCTAACCCAAGATCGACGGGGAAGAAGAACTCCAAAACAAGTGAACATCGCTCTCGCGTCATGATAATCTCATAATCTGTACCTGCAACTGTTGTTGTAGTAATCTGCGAGCCACGAGGACTCAGCAATCCCATTACCATGGGTATCAAGACGAGCAAAGCTTAATGGGAAAGGAAGGGGTAAAGTGGTGAGGTTGCAGCAGCGACTAAGCAATGTATGGTGGCTAACTTACGCAAATAAGAGCGAGAAGAGAAGCAAAGCAAGCGGTCGTCAACTAGTAATGATCAAGAAGTAATCCTGAACTCCTACTTACGTCAGACCTAACCCAGAAACCGTGTTCTCCTCTTGATCAACCCCGAAAAGAGACACTCACGGTTACGCACACGGTTGGTGTATTTTAGAAGAGTTTACTTCAAGTTTACTACAACCGGATATTAACAAATTCCCATCTGCCACATAACCGCGGGCACGGCTTTCGAAAGTTCAAACCCTGCAGGGGTGTCCCAACTTAGCCCATGATAAGCTCTCGCGATCAACGAAGGATATTCCTTCTCCCGGGAAGACCCGATCAGTCTCGGAATCCCGTTTGCAAGACATTTCAACAATGGTAAAACAAGACGGGCAAAGCCGCCCGAATGTGCCGACAAATCCCGATAGGAGCTGCACATATCTCGTTCTCGGGGCACACCGGATGAGCAAGACGATGGGTTGGCATAGACCCTGGTTGCCCAGGGGGCAAAGGACATCGCTCGGTTTGGACCAGCACTCAGAGGAGAACTGGCCCGGGGGGGCTAAAATAAAGATGACCCTCGGGCTCCGGAAACCCAAGGGAAAAAAAGGGCATAGGTGAGGCAAATGGTAAAACCAATGTTGGGCCTTGCTGGAAAAGTTTTATTCAAAGCGAACTGTCAAGGGGGTCCCATAAATCACCCAACCGCATTAGGGACGCAAAATCCGGGAACATAATACCGATATGACGGAAACTAGGGCGGCAAGAGTGGAACAAAACACCAGGCATAAGGCCGAGCCTTCCACCCTTTACCAAGTATATAGATGCATTAATAATATAAGAGATATTGTGATATCCCAACATAAACATAATCCAACATGGAGCAATCTTCATCTTCACCTGCAACTAGCAACGCTATAAGAGGGGCTGAGCAAAAGCGGTAACATAGCCAAACAACGGTTTGCTAGGAAGGGTGACAACGGTTAGGGGCTATCATGCAATTTGGGAGGCTTGATAAGCAAGTGGTAGGTAACGCAGCATAGCGATAGAACGAAGCAACTAGCATAGCAATGATAGTAATGAGATCCAAGGTGACGGTCATCTTGCCTGAAATCCCGCTAGGAAGAAGAACGAGTCCATGAAGAAGACGAACGGGAGTAGTCGAACGAATCCTCACAATCGCAACATTAGCGGAACTAAGAAGCAACACCAGAAAGAAACAAACTACATGGTAAATACACAAGCATAAACATGGCATGATGCTCAACCAAGTATGATGCATGTCCGGTTTAATGAGGCATGGCATGGCAAAGTGCAACAAACAATACTACGAGTTAAGTGGAGCTCAATATGCAACGGGCTGCATATTGAAGAAACACCACATTCATTTATTTAGTTCTCTCCCATTTAGGTACTCAACAATATTAAATGTTGTTAAACATGGCAAGAGGTGAGACAAAAGTAAACTAACTATTTAGGCAAGTTTAAATGAGGCCGGAACAACAAACAACAATTCCGGAAAATCCCCATATGCATATTTCGAATTTGCTGCTGTTCTGCCCTAAACACAATTTTAATGTTGTTAAACAGCGAAATAAAGTGCACCATGTTAAACTAGGCATTTTTCCACCCCATTTACCTATAAAGTTTATTTAAAACCGAGCTACGGTTATTTAGTTATGAAATAAATCATTTTAGCATGGCATTTGAGCAAATTTGAACAAACAACATTTTAAACATTTTTAACATGGATGAAAGTGGAATATTATGAAACTAGATGAAAAACTAAGCATTTTTCATATATAAATTATTTACATATGATGCATGATTGATTAGTTATTAAATGCATGAACAACAAGGGTTTTCCTGTAAAACTGTAAATCACTGGATAATGTCAAAATTCTCAGGTAGGGGAAAAAAATACATCGGGCCGAATCTGGAGCTACAGGAACTTTGGAGGCTCACCCTGGACTGAGGCCCGGTAGGTGGAGGAGGGAGGCCTGTAGGGGCGCGTTGGGCTTTGGGGAGGCGCTGGGCAGCTGGGCTGCGAGCGAAGCAGAGGAGGCCTCGCGCGGTGAGTGGCGCTCATCCAGGCTGGCGCTGGACTGGTCAACGCGGGGTGGGTGCTCATTCCCGAGCTGCTGCTCGATGCAGAGGGCGTAGACAGAACCGGCGATGCAGGGAACGGAGGAGGTGCGGATACGGGTGCTGGATGGCGTCCCATGTGAGATCCGAGGCGAGGTAGGGGATCGGCGGCCGTGGCGCGGCTTGGGTCTTGGCGGAGGAAGGAGGTCCGGCGAGGCAGGGCAGCAAGGCGCGGTCCTCTGCTCGACAGGGAGCAGAAGCAGAGGGACTTGGTGGGGCGGCGGTGAGGCGCAGGGCTTGATGCACGACGGTGGCGTGGGGACTAGCTTGGTGGCCGGAGACGCGGATCCGGGCCAGTTCGGGTCGGGGAGGCGAGGTAGCAGGCCGGCGTGGAAGAAACTCAGGCGACCATGGCATTTTCCTGTGCAGAGAGAGAGACGAGAGGGAGTTGAGAACGGACGCAGAGTAGAAAACTAAGGAAGGAGGAGAAGGGGCGACACTCATCTGGTTAGTGGCTTCGATTGCCGGCGGGAGAAGTGGCTTGGGGTCGAGGACGAGGTCCTCGCTCGAGGCAGGGAATGATGGGGGTGCCTGGCGCTACGGGATCGGGGCTCCCCTGCTCGAGCTCCTCGGGCACGTGCTCGCGCACGAGAGCGAGAGAAGGCTAGGCCTCGGGAACAGAGGAGGTGGTGGCTGCGGTTGGTCGGCGGCGCAAAACCAGGGAGGTGGTCGGAGGCGGGAGAGGATCTGGATCGGGTGTGCTCTGGTTGGTATGATGCTGAAAACGAGGGAGGGAGAGAGGCTGGCTGGTTGGTGATGGATCCCGAGGGGATTTGGTGGAGTGGCGGCGGCGGCGGAAGATTTGATGGATGGATGGGACTAGGGTTAGGCAGTTTATATAGGGAAAAGAGAGGGGGTTTGGATCATCCGATCGAAATCGGATGGTCGAGACAAAATAGGCTAGGGTGTCTAAATAAGAAAACCGAGATGTTTTATAGATGTTTGGGGATGAACCGAATGCAACGGTGATGACTGAGTGGGTCGGGTTCGGGGCAAGTTTCGGACACATGCGAGGGGTCTGAGGGAGGTCGACAAAGACAAGGGGGGTTTTGTTGTTCTCAGAGAAAGAAAGAAGAGAGGGGTCCAATTGGTGTGAGAGAAGGTCAACAAGGACAAGCGGTCTGACAACAGGTCAATGAAGACAAAGAGAGAAGCGGTAACTACGAACGGCTACGAGGTTTTATGAAAACATGCGGATGCAATGCGAATGATGCGATGAAATGAAATGCCTGACATGAACAAAATGCAAAAAAAAGACAAAAACCCAACCACGAAGGAAATAATATATCGCATCTCCGGAAAAGGCAAGAGTTGGAGTTATGAATATGGAAAGTTGTATCCGGGGCGTTACAAGATCGTCGTGCAGCAGACCCAGGAGCTGGAGCAGAAGCACAAGAACGCACTCAATGCTCTGGCCCTGGATCACGCCAGTGAGGTGAAGAAGCAAGAGCTGGAGCAGGAGGAGCTGAAGAAGAAGGCCTCGGAGCTGACGGGGGAGAGGGACACGGCCAACCGCACTCTGGCGGAGGCGCAAGCCGCCATCTCCGACATGGCCAAGCTGCTCTCCGAGGCCAATGACTCCATCAATGACCTGAAGCGGTGGTCGGGGCCCTGCCGCGGCGAGGACCAGGCTCGCCGATCGCTCCCTCAGCAGCTCCTCAGGCGGCAGAGGCGTCGGAGGATCCAGCGACTCCGCCGAGCTCTTCGCGACTCGAGACGCGGCGGCGACAGCTCTGAGCCCCGAGCTTGCGTCGCTCTCGGGCAGGCGGGCTCGTCGAGCCGCCGCCGCCTCGATATGGATGAGGTTGGTGCGGTGCTGACGGCTCATCGTTGATGATGGCGTCTCTTGCGGAGGCGCGTGTAGTTAGCGTTCTTTAGGATCTGCTCCCTCTGTTCCCTGCGAGGAGTCGAAAAACGCGCCCCGTGGGGGCTTGTAAGGTGCCTGTGGTTCTATTTGTTAATATGATCCTTGTCGTGAAGTAGTGCGAGATGCTCATTCCGTCTTAGCTCAGTTCCTCCTTCGAACCTCACGAGGGCTTGATGCTCTGCGCCGACAGGTCCCGGTCCCAAGGCAGGCTTCAGCCGTCGCTGGTATGCCAGGCCGCGATGTCATGGTCAAGGCCAGGAGGTGAGCGGCCCGGGGTCCAGTAAGAGCCCCCGAGTCGCAATGCTCAGGAGGTCCCCTTTAGCGCTCAAGCAGCCATCGTTCGGTGAGAAAGGAGCGCGATGTTGCTAACACGGGATTGCCTTAGGTGTGAGGTCGATGCTGCGATAGCTAGTGTTTCCGGAGGATGACTTATCTCGGAGTCGGGAACCGCTTCTGTGTGCGGCGTTAGGTCCGCGCGATCGCGACGAGGTGTTGCGGCGAGGTCCCCTGCGTGCTCTTCCTCTCGCCTTTACTCCCTTTTTCTCTCGTCCTCAGGTCCCGCCCTCGGCGGGGCTCAGCCGTCATGGTATGCCAGGTCGCGATGCCGTGGACAAGGCCAGAGGGTGAGGGCTGGAGAGACAGTAGGAGCCCATGAGTCGCGATGCTCAGGTACCCCCCCGTTAACGTGCAAGCGGTTCGCGCGGACGAGAGTGAAGAAGACGCCGTGAGGGCCTCGCCTGGCGCTGCTCCTTCAAGAGATCCTGCAGGCTCATCACAAGAAGAACAAGAGTTCACCATGACAAGCGACGTTCAGCCGTTGGTTGCTCTGGAGGGGTGACGAGGCACTGAAGGCTTGACGAGGTGGCGCCATGCGGGGCTACCACGGCCAGAGCTCGGCCATTGAGGTTTTTCGGCGTTGCAGGGACGGACGCATGCGCAAGCGTCGTGCCGGTGGGGAGCAGCTCCATCAGTTGGTGTCAATCGAGCTGGCGACTAGGTCAAACACGTTAATCACGAAGGAGCAAGTTCATTTAGATAGGTGCAGGGAAGGCAGACATCGCTGGATCCGGCCCGAGCGACTTGGCGATGATGCAGCCCGAGGGGCGCCCCCAATAAGGTAAGCTAGAAACATGAAGCAAAAGGGATACATGCTGCAGGGACGGACCCACGCGGCCTGGGAATGATGCAGCCCGGGGGGGCGCTCCCAGCTGAAAATGAAACTCGAAGGATGTCACCTGATAACGTTGAAGACGAAGGATCTTTGAAGTAGCGGACGTTGTGGGCTACGGAAGCTGATCTTCACGACCCCGTGCCCGGGAGCCTCGGGAGGCTCGGGCGGCGCTGGCTCCTCGCGGACCATCTCCAGCTCCGCCAGACTGCGGAACGCTGGCCTCTTGAGCCTCGTGATGCTCCCTATGAGGCGCTGGCGTGTGGCAGCCGCGTTCAGCAAACCGTAAGGCATCGAACGTAGCTGTGGGGTGGACCTTCAACGCCCCACGCGAGGGCCGAGGCGCTCTGAGGCGGCTCGGTTGAGCCTGGTATGTCGATGTAGACGCGCAGCCCACCATCCTCGCCTGGATGGGGAGCTCGGCAGGTGGCGGTGGCTGCCACTCATGACTCTTGACTCCTGCAGCTCCTGAATGATCTGGCTGACGAACTCCTGAGGGTTTGGCCCTCCTTGCCTCGCTCCTTCCTGAGGGAAACGTGCTATGAAACACGCCTCCAAGTGGTGCCCAAGCGCCTCCCTCGTGATCTTAGCAAGGTTGGTGGCCCTCCAGGAGAGAGCCCCCGAGCCTTGCTCGAGGAGGGCGCCGGGCGCGCCTTCCTATCTGACGAAGGAGGTGACCCTGAGCAGCGCGGACCCGAGGGCCTGCCTCCCGAGGGGCCGGGCTAGGCGATGTCTTCTTCTTCTTGGGAGCAGCCTCGGGGAGTCTCCCGCTCCTGCGATCTGGGTCTTAAAGTGACGCGGCTTGAAAAGCACGTGTAACACCCCGGATGTAACTTTCCATATTTGTAACTCCAACTCTTGCCATTTTCAGCATTGTGATATGATATTCCCTCCGTGGTTGGGTTTTTGTCTTTTGTTTTGCATTTTGTCCATGTCATGCATCTCATATCATGTCATCATGTGCATCTCATTGGCATACGTGTTCATCTCATGCATCCGAGCATTTTCCCCGTTGTCCGTTTTGCAATCCGGCACTCCTATGTCCCCCGGCGTCCCCTTTTACATTTTTCCGTGAGCGGGTACTAAACTTTCTCGGAATGGACCGAGGTTTGTCAAGTGGCCTTGGTACACCACGGTAGACCACTGTCAAGTTTCGTGCCATTTGGAGGTCGTTGATACTCCAGCAGTTAACCGGGTAACCATGAAGGCCTCTTGTGTGTTGCAGCCCAACACCCTCCAAAACAGCCCAATAACCCATTTAAGTCACTTCCATGCTCTCCGTCGTGAATCACGATCGTGTGGGCGAAAACTACACCTCATTTGGACACTCCTAGCTCCTTCTACCTATAAAACACCCCAAATCCCGGGTCATTTCCACCTAACCCTAGCCCGCTCCTCTCAAGCCGCGGACACGTCCGGACGGAGCAGACGCTGTCCCGCCCGCCTTCGCGAATCGGGAGCCGCCACGTAAGCGAGCCAGCGCCCACATCGCCGCCCGGCCCGTAGAGCCCGCCCGGGCCCCCACGGCCCAGATCCGCGCCGCCCGCCGCCTTGCCTTCCGCCGCCGCCCCGCGCCGCTGCCGCGCGCCGCCCGCCGCCCCCCGCTTCCGGCCATCCCGTCCTCCTCCGGCCGGCTCCCTCCTCCGGCGTCCTCTCCCTCTCCGGCCGCCGCTGCTGCGAATTCCGGCGACCTCGAGCCGGATCTAGATCCACTAGGGTTGACTTTCTTCCTCCCCCGATTTTCGTCTAAGTCCTTATCTGTCATAAATTTTGTTGCATGTTCATCTCATCATAACTTCGCACCCGTGGCTCCGTTTCGGGCGTGTAGCATACCGAATTGTTCGCCGCGACGAGTACATCATTAAATCTCATTGCATCATTTTCATTTGAGCTCATCTTGATGCTCTAAATGCTGTTAGAAGAGGGCTATGTGATGTTAGTTTCATATTCTTATCAGAACTTGCACTTTTGTCATTTTTGCCATGATAGATGTGTGCACCCTATGAACTTGAGTCCTACATGTGTTTTGTAATATGCCATGCCATCTTTACAGGGGTGTATGCCATGTATTTTTGGGATCTCTGTGGTGACTAGCACAAGCATGCAAACTAGGCTCATGATGTTGCTGATTTCAGCCCCTGTTCTGCTGATATTTTTATGCCATGTAAACTTGAGGCTACAGAGAGATCCATGCTTATTTTGAGATACTTCAGTAAGGATGTTTTGAACATATGGTTATTCTCTCTCCATCCATGCCCTTGTTTGCAATTATGGAGTGCCATAGCTTGAGTCAATCGAGCTCTACTTTTGCTATAAAATGTTTCCTGGCAGATTGTTTACATGTTATTCAATTTTGCCAAGGTTGTTGTAGTTGATACGTGTATGCTATGATGTTGTTCTTTCCATGTATAGTGTCACATCCCAGTTAGACCATGCATTAGGGTGTGCATCATGTTTAAATTCCATTTGAATTTGAAATGGGGAAGGCAGGAAACCCCAGAACACCCCGCCCCCTTAATTTAACTAGGGTTTACTAAAAATTATTTCAATGAATCCGAAATGCCCTTCAAAATGCTCATCCTCTTTGTTTTGGTTCAGAACCTATGTCAAAGGAGGTGTATCATTTTCTAGGTCAACCAAAGGTCCTTGGTTTAATTCACAAGTTTTGAACTTGAGCACTTTAAATTATACAAAATATTTTAAATGTTCAAAAATTGCCAAACTAAAATGTTTCATGTTGGAAATATTCCAACAAGGGACCAGGAGCATTTTGGTGATTTTTAAAACAGTTTTGGTATTTTAGAAAACCCCACAAAGTTGCAGAATATTAGAAAAAGATTAAAAATCAGAAAACCCTTACACGCCTGTGTGCGCCCACTGCTGGCGCAGCCCAAAGAGCCAGCCAATGAGCTGCTTGGCTTGGCCAGCAGCAGCCAGTGCTCGACGGCGAGCTCGAGCGCGCCACGCAGCTGGCCGCCGCCTCCTTCACCTCCTCGCCGCCTCGCTGCCTGGATGGCCTCCACGTCGTCGCCCGACCCTGGACACGCCATTCGCCCCCCCTCCTCTCTCCTCGCTCCCCTCGCCATGGTCGACGCCACCGTCGCCGCTCCACCGTCGTAGCCGTAGCCACCGTCGTCCCCGCGCCACGAGACCGTGTCGGTCGCCCGCCATCGTCGACTTCGTCGAACAAGCGAGCCCCGAGCGCTTGCTGCGCCTGCCACTGCACCGACCTCGCCGACTCCGCCACCGCCGGAGATCCCCTTCGCCGTCGCCGCCGCATCAGATCGTCCCCGACCACGTCGTCTGGCTCTACGAGACCGCTGTGAGCCTGGCTACCTCCCCATCCTCTCCACTCTCCTTCTCGTGCACCACAACGAGCACACGGCTCGCCCGTGCACCGCCCCGGAGCTCGTCGCCGACGAGGCTCCGGCCACCCAACGGCCACGCCACCGTGTCCATCGCACTCACCACGTTGCGTTGGGTCCAACCCTGCACTCCACGCGCCTCACCTTGCCCCCTAGCGACGAGTCCGAGATCACCCGAGCCCCGGCCGCCGCCAAACTCGTCGCCGGCGCCAACTCCGGCCACCCCGACCCCAACTAACTCCACCAAGAGCTGCGGTTCGTCTCCAGCTCCACGTAGATGCCTTCCGCGCCCCATTTGGTGGCCGGAACGTGCAAAAACACTTTGCTCCGCCGCGCCTGGCCTCGCCGCCCGGCTGACGCCAGCGAGTTGACCACGACCATTGGTGGTGGGCCTGTTGATCGCTTCCGAGTCAATGACGGTGGACCCCCCGGTTAACTAATTAGATTAGTTCTAATTAAAGTTAATTAGTTAAACTAACTATCGACATGCGGGTCCCACTGGTCAGTTTGACCTGGACGACCCGTTGACCCTGACGTCATCTTGACCTCATCTTGGCGCAATAAATGAATTTCTGGATTTATTCTGATATAGCAAATTCCAGAATATAATTCAAATTTCAAATGCTTATAACTTTTATTCTATAACTCCAAATGCAAAGATTTATATATGAAAAATTATCAGAAAAATCCACTCTACCCATTGGTACAGGTTTCATGCATGTTAAAACAAGTTAACTATGCTGAATAACCAGAATAAGATAATGCACCTTTAGGACTAACTCAAATGAGCTATCATTTGAATCCTTGATTCAAATGAGTTCATCCCCTGTTCTTTCAGCTTGCATTAGACCAACACACATCCATATTGCCATGTCTTAGCATGCATCATATTGTTGCATATTGTCATGTGTGTTTACTTTCGGTGTGCTTTCATGATAGGTTCTGCCCCCGAAGATAACCTCGACTACCCATCTGAAGGGCAGTTCTCTACCCCAGTTCCATCAGGCAAGCAACTCATTGATCATTCCGATACAAACCCATGTTCTCGCTTCGCTCTTGTTTTACTGCATTAAGACAACGCGATTCAAAATGTTGTGTGCTGCGGTAGTTGAACCCACTTCCTTTGCATGACTGTCATTGCCACGAGAACTAGATGAAACCCACTAGTATGTGTAGGAGTTGATTGAGCCATGTTTGTGATTCCTACCATGCTATGCTTGCTATGCTTAGAGTTGTGTCAGTCCGGCTCATCGGGATGATGAACTGGAGTGAAAGGTTGTGTTGGTTCGAGAGCGAAAGTGTTGAACACGATTTGGTAAAGGTATCGATGAGAGGCCATGTAGGAGTACATGGTGGGTTGTTTCATTGAAGCCGAACCTAAGAACTGAGATCTGTGTTTGTGATCCATGAGATAGTTACTACCACATTGGGATCCTTAATTGACCCTCTCGGCTTCTTAACCACCCTTGTTCTTAGTCCGGAGTTGCAAGTAGTTTACGGTGTTTGTAGCATCTTTGGGGCGCAACGCTGACCTTAGGGGTGGGTTGTGTTGCGGTAGGCACGTGTTGATGTGCCGAAAGTGCCGTTTGGTATCTCGGGAACCCTTCACACATCGTTCGGGGCTGTATGGGAAACCTCGGCGGACTCCTGCGGATGGAACCGAATAGGCGATAAACTGGACTAGGGACTTGAGTGTTTAGGTAGGCTGTGGCCGACACCCACGTTGGGCTTCCGCTTGAAGGTTGCAGTACATGTCGTGTAAACGATTTATAAGTGGTGAGCGTGTGTGAAGAAGTACACCCTGCAGGTTAAATATGATCTATTCGAATAGCCGTGTCCACGGAGAAGGACTTCTGGGTTACCTATATCAGTTCATAGACAAGTAAATGGATACTACTAAAAGCCTCAAGATAAGTGTGAGTATCGTGGATGGCCCTCTCGGGGATGACGAGAGAGGATCCACGGTGGAGTATTATGATGGTGATTAGCGGACTCGTGTACGACAAATGCTTTACAAAGTGTGTTACGTAGGATAGCTTAGCCAAGAGTCAAAGTTGGCTTGTTGCAATAACTCCACCTCCTTCTTGAGAATGTGCATGTATGATAGGATTCTGTGGTAAGACTTGCTGAGTACTTTTGTACTCATGTTTGTAATCAATGTTTTTAGGAGGACATACTACCCCTCCGACGGATTCTATGTAGATATTGACTTGACGAGTGAACTAGCCACCGGTGGCGATCTAAGACTTGTGAAGGGCCATTGTAGATAGAAAGGCTCCAACAAGCTTTCTTTCTTTCTAGAGTCTCACTCGAGACTAGTTTGCTTCCGCATGTGCTTGTATGATTGTATGACTTGAGTGTTGGGTCATGTGAGCCCTACCTGTATGACTATGTTATGTATGGCTCCTCGGGCCTCTTAAATAAAGTACTTGAGTTGTAGAGTTTTGTTGTGATGCCTTGTTGTATTTACTCATATCGGGCATATTATGTGTATGATTGAAATGCTTGGTATGAGTGGGATCCGACAAACTAGTTGTTTATCCTTGGCAGCCTCTCATATGGCGAAATGTAGTCTCGTGCTTCGGCGATAGTAGTCCGCTACAGCCCGGTTCACGAGTCCTGCTAGCCCAGCACTACTGCTTGGACACTTGATGGCGGCATGTGATTCATTTCGTTCCTATATCCATCCTTCGGGAAATGTCACGCGGTGGTATTGAGTCCTGCCTAGCCTGCTACAGCCGGGATACCGGAGTCCTGTTAGCCAGTGCTACAGCCCGAATTCATCGTTGATGACCGACATGCTCGAAGTGATTCATGTATGCTGTCCCCATAGGTTAGTGCCGCTTTGGGTTCACGACTAGCCATGTCGGCCCGGTTCTTTGTCATGTGGATGCTAGCGACACTATCATATCGTGAGCCAAAAGGCGCAAACGGTCCCGGGCCATGGTAAGGCGACACCGTGGGAATACCGTGCGTGAGGCCGCAAAGTGATATGAGGTGTTACCAGCTAGGTCGATGTGACTTGGAATCGGGGTCTGACAGCGTTGGCATCGAGCGCAGGGCTGCACAGTAGGTTCGCTAAGCCAAACTGGTCGAAGTTGAGTCTAGAAATGCTTTAGTTATATGTAGGGGAATTGATTGTGGGAGGGAACGTAAGGCTCTTTTACTCCTTTACCTTATGCCCTCTGATCTAAGTCATCCTCTTCTCATTCGACGTGGGTTTAGGACTAGGCTCTCTTCTTCTATCAGGTTCACGTGTTACTAATCTGTAGTAACTTATAGGATTGTTGGTTACATCCTCAGTGCAGTGCTACTAAATTTTAGTATGCTATCATTTGAACCAGAACCTTGATATGATGTTGTTGAGTGGATTGCAATCTGATTTTGAATGTCTCAAATCTGATTTTGAGCATTTACAGATGTTATGCTGCCCGATTTTCCCTAGAAATTCTAATGCCTTTGCATTGTGGCTGTGCTTTCAGATGGCCACCGTCCCCGAACCAAGTGGTTCGCTGACCCGTTGCATTGATGTGTGCGGTCACACGGCCATGTTGGTTAGGGTGATGATTGAGGCTGGTTATCGATGGTATCCTGAATATACCGTCGAGGAGCAGTTTAGGATTTCAATCAAAGCCAATACCTATGCACGGTCGGATTTATCCATCTTATCCCGAGCTCTTGAGCCACTTCACTTGTTCTTATGGGCTCGGAATCACTATTGGAATGTCTGTGCAAGATGCAGCCTATTCCATGATGACTATTATTCGAGCGAACTGCTTTCTTTGGGCAACACCGATTTTCGCTATATGCCAAGATCCCTCCACAGGCGCATGGCTACCTTCGAGGTTTGTACAGCGATGCATCCCATGAGGACTCACTCCTTCGCACTACTCTTGAGATCTTTGGAGGACAAGGACCGTGAGAACCGGCCTCTTGCGTATGGAGCTTTTTAATGCCCGTTCGACCACTGGGCTACTCGACTAGGTTTGCACTGCCGTGCAAGCTGGATATATGGACATGAGGGACTTGTACCTGTGCGGGCGAGTCTGCCGGACTTTATGGAGTGGCGTGAGGTTGGAGGCATCACTCCTCCTCGTGGGCCTCGTCGCCACCCTTTGTTGGTCCACGGCCACATCCGAGTCCTTATGGTCCACAGGCCCCACAGGATTGTCTGTTTCCGGACGATCATGTTCCACTTCCAGGTTTGGGTGGTGACTTCTATGAGGACTACTATGGAGCTGCCTGAGATAGTAGTAGTATTCTTAGTATGGTAATAGTTGTGTTTCCACCGTCCTGCGTGACTCGTGGAATACGACTTAGTGTGTATCGTTCCGGAAGTGTAGAAAAATAATGTATAGGAGTTGGATTGCTTCCGATGAGATGTAACGCCTTTCCTTATAGTTGTACTCCGTCAGGCTTGTACTAAACTATGAATGGTGTGTATGACCGTTGGTATATATATATATGGCAGTTTATATTACCATGTCATACGGATGAACATCTTTGCATTCCATGCTATCCATTACCTTCCGCACTTCCTTGTTAAATTCTGCCATCCTGGTTTAAACCTTTGCTTTGTCTCCTAGGATGGTCAACACTCGCAATACTCCTGCTGCTCGGAGCAGGAGAAGCCAGTGCAGCCGAAATGTGAATCTGCCACAACCGCCATCTTTGGCGAGGTGATCTTTGGAAGCGAAGCATAATAAGCGTGAAACCAACCGCTTATTGGGCGGATTGAACAAAACACATACGCCAGCCAAGAAACGATGTGGTTTCACTCAGCGATTTCGTCAAGCTATATCCCCAAAATTCAAATATTCCGTCGAGCCTCTCGGCGGATGATTGGCTCCGCAGATCCACCACAAGCTGCGTTCGCCAGCGTGGCTGAGGCGACAAGGTTACCTTTGCCGCCTATCATCTTGAAGGCCCCGCTAGCCTCTGGTGGGAGAATTATGAGGCTATCGTCCGGTTGGACAAGTTACAACTTGGGCTGAATTCATGCCGCCTTAGTGAGCATCATATTCGGAAGGTCTTATGGACCGCAAACGTGAGGAATTCTGCAGTTTCACCCAGGGTAGGTGACGGTGGATGCCTACACCGTGAATTTGGGAGGTTAGCACGTTATGCTCCCAAGAAGTTTCTACCGATGCCAAGAAGCGAGCAAGGTTCCGCAAGGGACTTAGCCACGAGCTACGCCGAGATCTCCGTCTGCATGAGTGTACCTCTTTCCGAAGCTAGTCAATAAGGCTATCGGCACCAAACTGGCGAGACTGATTTTGAGGCTTCACGCAAGCACATCCGTGACTCGGATCGTCATCCGCTCCGGATCCCGAAGCGCGGGTTTGGGTTCCAAATACTGCTCTACCACCCAGTTCACCCGAGGCCATCCTTTGAGGCGCCTCGCCCCAACCAGCCGTATTTTCCACCCAAGACTTATGGAGGTCCAACTGCTAATGCTGCTCCACGCCCAAATGTGATAACTTGCTTCAAGTGTGGAGAGACGGGCCACTATATCCGAGAGTGTCCCCAGAACAACCCCAATCAAGTTGGAAAGTCTGTTGGCCGCGGCAAGCCAGCAGGAAAGGTGCCCTATGCCAAACCAGTTGCCACCGCTCATGGCCATGTCAACTATGTTTCTGCTGAAGAGACCTATGAGGATCCTAACGTCGTCCTCGGTACGCTTCTTGTTAATTGCCATCCGGCAACCGTTCTTTTTGATACTGGAGCATCTCATTCATTTATTTCTAAGAGCTATGCTCGATTGCACAACACCACATTCTGTGACATGCCTACCTCCATGGAAATTCAAACTCCTGGTTCTAGATGGCAAACCTCTAGAATAAGTCATGGGAATGAAATTCTTGTCGACAGATTAGTCTTTCTTGCATCTCTAATAGCTCTTAAGTCCTCGGACATAAACATCATCTTGGGTATGGACTGGATGTCAGCCCATTATGCTAAGATTGATTGCTCTACTAGAACTGTTCAACTTACCCATCCTTGGGCAAGACGGTGAATGTTTTAACCCGAGTGTCTAAGCGCCACTTTACTCATAAATGCCAACCCCTTCCGGACCTCGAAGATATTCCGGTAGTCCGTGATTTCCGGATGTCTTCCGGAGGAACTGCCGTGTTCCACCGACAGGATGTCGAGTTCGTGATAGATCTTGTTCCCGGAACCGTCCCAATTTCTAGAAGACCTTATAAGATGGCACCCTAGAACTAGCTGAACTTAAGAAACAACTCGATGAGTCCTTGCAAAAGGTTTCATCCGTCCTAGTTCATCTCCATGGGCTTGCCCGTCCTCTTCGTCAAGAAGAAGGATGGTACGGATCGGATGGTTGTAGATTACCGACCATCAATTTGGTCACTATCAAGAACAAGTATCCGCTCCCGGGATCAACGACACTGTATGATCAGCTCGCTGGATCCTCGATCTTTTCAAGATGGATTTGAGGTTGGGCTACCATCAAATCAAAATCAAAACGGGACATTCCTAAAAGCGGCTTTTGTTACTCGTTATGGCCAATACGAGTACACCGTCATGTCTTCGGTTTAACCAATGCTCCAGCCACCTTCTCTCGGTTAATGAACTCAATCTTCATGGAGTACTTAGATAAATTAAATAAGTGGTATACCTCGATGATATACTCATCTACTCCAAGAATGAGAAAGAACATGCGAACATCTAAGGCTAGTATTGATGAAACTTCGAGAGCACCGCCTTTATGCCAAATTCTCTAAGTGTGAATTTTGGTTACCAGAAGTGACCTATCTAGGCCATGTAATCTCTGGTAAGGGCATTGCTGTCAATCCCGAGCGAGTTCAAGCCGTCCTTGATTGGACTCCACCTGAATCGGTCAAGCAAGTTCGGAGTTTCCTCGGTTTAGCGAGCTATTGCCGCCGCTTCGTCGAGAATTTCTCTAAAGTTGCTAAACCTCTAACCGAACTCCTCAAGAAGGATAAAAGGTTCGAATGGACGCCACAGTGCGAGTTCAGCTTTCAGGAACTGAAAAGACGCCTGACATCTGCTCCCGTACTTGTTCCACCAGATTTCTCTAAGGACTTTATTATCTATTGCGACGCCTCGCGACAAGGACTAGGTTGCATACTCATGCAAGATCGTCATGTGATTGCCTCGCTTCTCGACGATTCGTCCACATGAGGATAACTACCCACACACGATCTAGAGCTTGCAGCGATGGTTCATGCACTCAAAACCTGGCGACATTACCTTACGGGTAATCGTTATAAATCTACACCGATCACCAAAGTCTGAAATATATCTTCACCCAACGGATTTGAATCTCGTGCAAAGATGTTGGGTCGAGTTGATACAGATTTCGACTTAGGAATATCTTACACCCTGTGCAAAGCCAATGTCATGGCTGACGACTAAGTCGCAAATCTTATTGTAACAATCTGATGTTACAACAAAGTCAACCATTTCTCCACGAGGAATTTCGTAAGCTTAATCTTCACATTGTTCCTCGAGGATTCCTTTCCACCACGGTGGCGAAACCTGACCTTACGGATCGAATCATAGCTGCTCAAGCGATGATAGAGGATATCTCGGATCAAGGAGAACATTGCTAGCGGAGCTGCTAAGTGTTTCTCCATAGATGAACAGTGTTGTCTTCTTTGAGAACCGCTTAGTGGTTCCCAAGAAACAACAGCTACGACAATTGATCCTTAAGGAAGCTCATGACTCTCCTCTCACCATTCATCCCGGTAGTACTAAAATGTATCAAGACCTCGCCAGAGGTTTTGGTGGACTAGGATGAAGAGAAAATCGCTCAATACATTGCTAATCTGCGGCGTCGTCGTCGAGTTAAAGCGAGCATCAACGGCCTGCTGGTACCCTTCAACCTTTGGAAATTCCTGAATGGAAATGGGATAAAATCGGTATGGATTTCATTACGGGTTTCCCAGGACCAAGAGAGGAATAATGCTATCTTCGTTGTCGTTGATCGTCTTTCCAAAGTAGCCCACTTCCTACCTGTTCGTGAGAGTATAACCGCTAGCCAGCTAGCTGAATTGTACATCTCTCGAATAGTGTCTCTTCATGGTATTCCATTAGAGATTAACTCAGACCGTGGAAGTCTCTTCACCTCTCGATTTTGGGAAAGTTTCCAAAACGCTATGGGAACTCGTCTCTCCTTTAGCACCGCTTTCCATCCCCAATCAAGTGGTCAAGTAGAGCGAGTCAATCAAATCCTAGAGGATATGCTTGAGCTTCATCATCTCTTTCGGCATGAATTGGGAGAAATGCCTTCCATTCGCCGAGTTAAGCTTATAACAATAGTTATCAAGCCAGCTGGGCAAAGCCCTTTCGAAGTTCTTTATGGACGAAAATGTCGAACGCCTCTTAACTGGTCGAAACCGGGAGAGACAACTCTTTGGCGGATATGATTCAGAAGCGAAGAGCAAGTTCGCGTTGTTCGTGAAAATTGAAAACAGCCCAATCTCGTCAAAAGAGCCAATATGACCGCAAGCATAAGCCTATGACTTATGAAATTGGCGAGAAGGCTTACCTTGGTTACTCCCTTGAAGGAACCCATCGTTTCGTATCAAAGGCAAGTTGGCTCCTCGTTACATTGGACCCTTTCACATTCTTGCCAAACAAGGAGAAGTTGCCTACCAATTGGAACTACCTCCGCATCTTTCGAGTCCATGATGTCTTCCACGTTTCCCAACTCAGCGTTGCTTCTCGGATCCTATCCGTGGAGTGGACCACGAAACGCTTGATCTCCAAGATAACCTCACCTATCGAGAATATCCCGTTCGTATCCTCGATCAAGCCGGCGTACCACTCGGCGTCGAATATCAAGTTTCTAAAGGTTCAATGGTCAAACCATTCCGAGCAAGAAGCAACTTGGGAAAGGGAGGATCGTCTTCGACTTGAGTATCCCACCTTTTCGCAGCAGATCCTAAATCTCGGGGCGAGATTCTTTTGAGTGGGGTGAGTTGTCACATCCCGGTTAGACCATGCATTAGGGTGTGCATCATGTTTAAATTCCATTTGAATTTGAAATGGGGAAGGCAGAAACCCTGAACACCCCCTTAATTTAACTAGGGTTTACTAAAATTATTTCAATGAATCTGAAATGCCCTTCAAAATGCTCATCCTCTTTGTTTTGGTTCAGAACCTATGTCAAAGGAGGTGTATCATTTTCTAGGTCAACCAAAGGTCCTTGGTTTAATTCACAAGTTTTGAACTTGAGCATTTTAAATTATATAAAATATTTTAAATGTTCAAAAATTGCCAAACTAAAATGTTTCATGTTGGAAATATTCCAACAAGGGACCAGGAGCATTTTGGTGATTTTTAAAACAGTTTTGGTATTTTAGAAAACCCCACAAAGTTGCAGAATATTAGAAAAAGATTAAAAATCAGAAAACCCTTACGACGCCTGTGTTCCCCACTGCCGGCCCAGCCCAAAGAGTCATGGCATGCCAATAGCTGCTTGGCTTGGCAACAGGCAACCAGTGCTCGACGGCGAGCTCGGCGCGCCACGCAGCTGGCCGCCTGCTTCACCTCCTCGCCGCCTCGCTGCCTGGATGGCCTCCACGTCGTCGCCCGACCCCTGGACCGCCATTCGCCCCCCTCCTCTCTCCCTCGCTCCCCCTCGCCATGGTCGACGCCACCGCCGCCGCTCCACCGTCGTAGCCGTAGCCACCGTCGTCCCAGCGCCACGAGACCGTGTCGATCGCCGCCGTCGTCGACTTCGTCGAACAAGCCGAGCCCCGAGCGCTTGCTCGCCTCAAGCACTTGCACCGACCTCGCCGACTCCGCCACCGCCGGAGATCCCCTTCGCCGTCGCCGCCGCATCGGATCGTCCCGACCACGTCGTCGGCTCTCTGAGACCGCTGTGAGCCTGGCTACCCCCATCCTCTCCACTCTCTTCTCGTGCACCACAACGAGCACACGGCTTCGCCCGACGCCTTGCGCCATGGAGCTCGTCGCCCGGCGAGGCTCGGCCACCCAACGCCACGCCACCGTGTCCATCGCACTCACCACGTTGCGTTGGGTCCAACCCTGCACTCCACGCGCCTCACCTTGCCCCCTAGAGGCGAGTCCGAGATCACCCGAGCCCGGCCGCCGCCAAACTCGTCGCCGGCGCCAACTCCGCCACCCGACCCCAACTAACTCCACCAAGAGCTGCGGTTCGTCTCCAGCTCCACGTAGATGCCTTCCGCGCCCCATTTGGTGGCGGAGCGTTAAAACACTTTGCTCCGCCCGGCTTTGGCCTCGCCGGCGGCTGAGACGCCGGCGAGTTGACGGCGACCATTGGTGGTGGGCCTGTTGGTACTCGCTTCTGAGTCAATGGCATGTGGACCCCACGTTAACTAATTAGATTAGTTCTAATTAAAGTTAATTAGTTAAACTAACTCTTGACATGCGGGTCCCACTGGTCAGTTTGACCTGGGCGACCCGTTGACCCTGACGTCACGCTGACCTCATCTTGGCGCAATAAATGAATTTCTGGATTTATTTTGATATAGCAAATTCGAGAATATAATTCAAATTTCAAATGCTTATAACTTTTATTCTATAACTCCAAATGCAAAGATTTATATATGAAAATTATCAGAAAAATCCACTCTATCCATTGGTACAGGTTTCATGCATGTTAAAACAAGTTAACTATGCTGAATAACCAGAATAAGATAATGCACCTTTAGGACTAACTCAAATGAGCTATCATTTGAATCCTTGATTCAAATGAGTTCATCCCTATTCTTTCAGCTTGCATTAGACCAACACACATCCATATTGCCATGTCATAGCATGCATCATATTGTTGCATATTGTCATGTGTGTTTACTTTCGGTGTGCTTTCATGATAGGTTACGCTTCAAGATAACCTCGACTACCCATCGAAGGCGTTCTCTACCCCAGTTCCATCAGGCAAGCAACTCATTGATCATTCCGATACAAACCCATGTTCTCGCTTCTGCTCTTGTTTACTGCATTAAGACAACGCGATTCAAACTGTTGTGTGCTGCGGTAGTTGAACCCACTTCCTTTGCATGACCTTTCATTGCCACAGTAACTAGATGAAACCCACTAGTATGTGTAGGAGTTGATTGAGCCATGTTTGTGTTTTCCTACCATGCTATGCTTGCTATGCTTAGAGTTGTGTCAGGTCTGGCTCATCGGGATGATGAACTGGAGTGAAAGGTTGTGTTGGTTCGAGAGCGAAAGTGTTGAACACGATTTGGTAAAGGTATCGATGAGAGGCCATGTAGGAGTACATGGTGGGTTGTTTCATTGAAGCCGAACCTAAGAACTGAGATCTGTGTTTGTGATCCATGAGACAGTTGCTACCACACATTGGGATCCTTAATTGACCCTCTCGGCTTCTTAACCACCCTTGTTCTTAGTCCGGGAGTTGCAAGTAGTTTCTGGTGTTTGTAGCATCTTTGGGGCATACGCAACGCTGACCTTAGGGGTGGGTTTTGTTGCGGTAGGCACGTGGCCCGGTGTACCGAGTGCCCGTTTGGTATCTCAGGAACCCTGCACATATCGTTCGGGGCTGTATGGGAAACCTCGGCCGGACTCCCTGCGGATGGAACCCGAATAGGCGATAAACCTGGACTAGGGACTTGAGTGTTTAGGTAGGCTGTGGCCGACACCCACGTTGGGCTTCCGCTTGAAGGTTGCAGAGTACATGTCGTAAACGGCGATAAGTGGTGAGCGTGTGTGAAGAAGTACACCCTGCAGGGTTAAATATGATCTATTCGAATAGCCGTGTCCACGGAGAAGGACTTCTGGGTTACCTATATCAGTTCATAGACAAGTAAATGGATACTACTAAAAGCCTCAAGATAAGTGTGAGTATCGTGGATGGCCCTCTCGGGGATGACGAGAGAGGATCCACGGTGGAGTATTGTGATGGTGATTAGCGGACTCGTGTACGACAAATGCTTTACAAAGTGTGTTACGTAGGATAGCTTAGCCAAGAGTCAAAGCTGGCTTGCTGCAATAACTCCACCTCCTTCTTGAGAATGTGCATGTATGATAGGATTCTGTGGTAAGACTTGCTGAGTACTTTTGTACTCATGTTTGTAATCAATGTTTTTCAGAGGACAATACTACCCCTCCGACGGATTCTATGTAGATATTGACTTGACGAGTGAACTAGCCACCCTGTGGCGATCTAAGACTTGTGAAGGGCCATTGTAGATAGAAAGGCTCCAACAAGCTTTCTTTCTTTCTAGAGTCGTACTCGAGACTAGTTTGCTTCCGCATGTGCTTGTATGATTGTATGACTTGAGTGTTGGGTCATGTGAACCCTACCTGTATGACTATGTTATGTATGGCTCCTCGGGCCTCTTAAATAAAGTACTTGAGTTGTAGAGTTTTGTTGTGATGCCTTGTTGTATTTACTCATATCGGGCATATTATGTATGATTGAAATGCTTGGTATGAGTGGGATCCGACAAACTAGTTGTTTATCCTTGGCAGCCTCTCATATGGGGAAATGTAGTCTCGTGCTTCCGGCGATAGTAGTCCGCTACTGCCGGTTCACGAGTCCTGCTAGCCCAGACTACTGCTTGGACACTTGACTGGCGGCATGTGATTCATTTCGTTCCTATGTCCATCCCTTCGGGAAATGTCACGCGGTGGTATTCGAGTCCTGCCTAGCTGCTACAGCCGGGATACGAGTCCTGTTAGCCCAGTGCTACAGCCCGAATTCATCGTTGATGACCGACATGCTCAAGTGATTCATGTATGCTGTCCCCATAGGTTAGTGCCGCTTTGGGTTCACGACTAGCCATGTCGGCCCGGGTTCTTTGTCATGTGGATGCTAGCGACACTATCATATACGTGAGCCAAAAGGCGCAAACGGTCCCGGGCCATGGTAAGGCGACACCCGTGGGAATACCGTGCGTGAGGCCGCAAAGTGATATGAGGTGTTACCAGCTAGGTCGATGTGACTTGGAATCGGGGTCCTGACATATAGCTTGTATGCCATGTCTTCTTTATGGATGTATGCTTAGTTTATCATGAAATGCTCCGTAGTGAGTGCATCGAGCTCGCGAAGATGCCTTCATAATTCTGTCAATGTCATGCCCTGTTTGCTGAATCTGTTAACGAAACTTGCTATATTGACATGGGTGCTATTACATTTTCTGATCCCTTTTGGCTCTTGGTCAGTAAGGGACTTTTGTTCAATGTCTTGAGTAGATTCCTGCAGTGCCTTATTATTCTATGTCTTGTTCCTGTAGAAGGTTGTTTGCTTGCTCTAAACATGCCTTCCTGATGTTAATTTCTGGCATGTTAGTATTTTCTCCAAGTCTGTGAAGCGGATATATTTTGCACTTTTGCCATGCTTGTTTGGACCTGTTATGTTGTGAATTAGCCGTAGATCAGTGTTCATCTTTTGTCAAGCATCTTGAGTAGATCACTGCCATATGCTTTGTTGGTACGTTTGGGTGCAGTAGCTTAACTGCTTGTTGATTGCTATGTGGCATCGTGCTGTTAATGGCAGATTTGTGCCATTCTTGTTTTGCTTTCCATTTGCAAACTGTGCATCCGATTCCGGTGATCTTTATATCAATTTCAACCGAAATCATCTCACCTTTAAAGTGGAATACTTGGTTTGCCAAGTTGATGCCTTGTTCATCATTTTCCTTCCGGAGCACGCATATGCATTGCATCTCACATCTCGCATATCATGCCATGTTTTGCATCATGTTGTTTGTGCATCGCCTGTGATTGATTGTGGTTCCATTGTTTGTGTTCTTGCTTTGGGTAGAGCCGGAGGCGAGTGCGTGAGCGAGGAACCTGTTGAGAACGCTTACGAGGATCAAGCTTTCGACAACTCGAGAACTTTGCGAGCAAGATGACCATACCCTCGAAATCACTTCTATCTTTGCTTGCTAGATGCTCGCTCTTTTGCTATGCCTATGCTCGTTACCTACCACTTGCTATATCATGCCAACCATATTGCCATGTCAAACCTCTAACCATCCTTTCCTAGCAAACCGTTGATTGGCTATGTTACCGCTTTGCTCAGCCCCTCTTATAGCGTTGCTAGTTGCAGGTGAAGATGAAGTTGGTTCCATTTTGGAACATGGATATTTTGGGATATCACAATATCTCTTATTTAATTAATGCATCTATATACTTGGTAAAGGGTGGAAGGCTCGGCCTTATGCCTGGTGTTTTGTTCCACTCTTGCCGCCCTAGTTTCCGTCATACCGGTGTTATGTTCCTTGATTTCGCGTTCCTTACACGGTTGGGTGATTTATGGGACCCCCTTGACAGTTCGCTTTGAATAAGACTCCTCCAGCAAGGCCCAACCTTGGTTTTACCATTTGCCACCTAAGCCTTTTTCCCCCGGGTTTTCGCGAGCCCGAGGGTCATGTTTATTTACACCCCCGGGCCAGTGCTCCTTTGTAACACCCCGGAAGTAACTTTCCATATTTGTAACTCCAACTCTTGCCATTTTCGGCATTGATATATGATATTCCCTCCATGGTTGGGTTTTCTTCTTTTTGCATTTTGCCCATGTCATGCATTTTTTATTATGTCATCATGTGCATCGCATTTGCATACGTGTTCGTCTCATGATTCCGAGCATTTTTCCCGTTGTCCGTTTTGCAATCCGGCAATCCTATCTCCCCCGGCGGTCCTTTTACGTTTTTCCGTGTGCGGTATTAAACCTTCTCGAAATGGACCGAGGTTTGTCTAGTGGCCTTGGTATACCACCGTAGACCACCGGTCAAGTTTCGGTCATTTGGAGCTCGTTTGGTACTCAACGGTTAACGCACTCTCATAAAGGCCTCTTTTAAGTTGCAGCCCAACACCCTTCAAAACAGCCCAATAACCCATCTAAGTCACTTCCATGCTCTCCGTCGTTCGATCACGATCGTGTGGTAAACTACACCTCATTTGGACTCTCCTAGCTCCCTCTATGCCTATTTAAACACCTCCCCAAATCCGGATCATTCCCCGAAACCCTAGCGATTTTTCCCTCCACGCGCCGCCGACACGTCCGGCGAGCCGACGCGTCCGCCGCGCCCGCCGCCCGGCCAATCAGCAGGCGCCACGTCGCCACCGGCGCCCGCCGCCGCCCTCGCGCGCCATGGCCCTGAGGCCAGGCGAGCCGCCCGAGCCCGCCGCCGCCGCCCGCTCCCGCCTCCCGGCCGAGCCGCCGCCTCCCGCCACCGGCCGCGGCTCCCCGGCGCCGCCGCGCATTCACGCCCGCGCCGCCTCACCGGCCACCCGCATCACCCAGCCAGCAGTTCCCCGCCGCCCGACCCGATCGCCGCCTCGGCGCCCTGCCTCTCTCGGCCCCCCCTCGCCCGGCCGCCTTCCCGGCGGCTTCGCATGGGCAGCCCAGCGCCGGCGCCCGATCCGATCCGATCCGGCCGGCCTCGGGAATCCCGCCGTTGACTTCTCTCTCCCCTCCATTTTTCTCTAAGTTTTTGCATCATTGTTATTTTGTGCAATTTTCAACGTGCTATATCTTCGCATCCGTAGATCCATTTTGCGCGTATAATATGTCGAAATGTTCTTCTCGAAGAGTAGATCATTTCATTCCATTGCATCATTTTCATTTGAGCTCATCTTGATGCCCGAAATGCTGTTGGAATAGTGCTATGTGTTGTTAGTTTCTGTTTCGTAACAGAAGTTGCACTTTTGTTATTTTTGCCATGATTATTGTGTGCACCCTATGATTTTGAGTCCTACATGTGTTTTGTAAAATGCCATGCCATATTTCCAGGGGTGTATGCCATGTATTTTTGTGATCTATGTGGTGACTAGCACAAGCATGCAAAGTAGGTGTCCTGCTGTTGCTGATTTCAGCCCTGTTTTAGCTGATTTTGATGCCATGTTTACTTGATGACACCAAGAGATCTATGCATATTTTGAGATACTTCAGTAAGGGTGTTTTGTAAAGCATGTCTTTCTCTATCCATCCATGCCCTTGTTTGAAATTATGGAGTGCCATAGCTTGAGTCAATCGAGCTCTACTTTTGCTATCAAATGTTTCCTGGCAGATTGTATACATGTTAATCAATTTTGCCTAGCTTGTTGTGGTTGATCCATTTATGCTATGTTATTGTTCTTGCCATGTATGTATTCTATGCCATGTCTTCTTGATGTATGTGTTCTTAGTTTATCATTTAAGGCTCTGTAGTGAGTGCATTGAGCTTGTAAACATGCCCTCTCGTTATCAGTTTTTGACATGTCATGTTGTTGAATCTGTTAACGAGACTTTCAATATTGACATGTGTGTTACTATATTTTCTAGTCCTTTTTGGCTTATGGTCAGTAAGGGACTTTTGTTCTAGGCTTTGAGTAGATTCATGCCATGCCTTGGTTTGCTATTTTAAGGTCCTGTAGCATGTAGTTCTGCTGCTCTGAACATTGCAACCTGATGCTGTTTTTGCCATGTCCAGCCTGATATTTTGTGCACTTTTGCCATGCTTGTTTGAACATGTTATGATGTGAACTAGCCGTAGCTCAGTGCTCATCTTTTGTCGAGCATCATGTGTAGATCACTGCCATGTGCTTTGTTGATACGTTTGGGTGCAGTAGCTTAATTATTTGTTGCTTGCTAAGTGGCATCATGCTGTTAATGGCAGATTTGCGCCATTCTTGTTTTGCTTGCCATTTGCAAACCGTGCATCCGATTCGGTGATCTTTATATCGATTTCAACCAAATCATCTCATCTTTCAGTGGAATACTTGGTTTGCCAAGTTGATGTCTGGTTCATCATTTACCTTCCGGGCGCATATACGCATTGCATATCGCATCTCGCATATCATGTCATGTTTTGCATCATGTTGATTGTGCATTGCACCGTGATTTATTGTGGTTCCTTTGTTTGTGTTGTTGCTTTGGGTAGAGTCGGGAGACGAGTACGTGAACGAGGAACCAGTTGAGAACGCTTACGAGGATCAAGCTTTCGACAACTCTGAGAACATTGCAGGCAAGATGACCATACCCTCGAAATCACTTCTATCTTTGCTATGCTAGTTGCTCGCTCTTTTGCTATGCCTATGCTGCGATGCCTACCACTTGCTATATCATGCCACCCATATTGCCATGTCAGCCCCTAACCATCCTTTCCTAGCAAACCGTTGATTGGCTATGTTACCGCTTTGCTCAGCCCTCTTATAGCGTTGCTAGTTGCAGGTGAAGATGAAGTTTGTTCCTTGTTGGGACATGGAAATGTTGTTCCTTTTTGGAACATGTTTACTTGTTGGGGATATCACAATATATATCTGCTATAATTAATGCATCTATATACTTGGTAAAGGGTGGAAGGCTCGGCCTTATGCCTGTGTTTTGTTCCACTCTTGCCACCTAGTTTCCGTCATACCGGTGTTATGTTCCTTGATTTTGCGTTCCTTACGGTTGGGTGATTTATGGGACCCCTTGACAGTTCGCTTTGAATAAGACTCGTCCCAGCAAGGCCCAACTTTGGTTTTACCATTTGCCACCTAAGCCTTTTCCCCGGGTTTCGCGAGCCCGAGGGTCATCTTTATTTAACCCCGGACCAGTGCTCCTTGAGTGCTGGCCCGAACCGAACAGATCTTGGCGCCACCACGGGCAACTCGAGGCTGGTTTTACTCGTGGGCTGACCTATCCGGATGTGCCACGAGAACGAGATATGTGCAGCTCCTATCGGGATTTGTCGGCACAATCGGGCGGCTTTGCTGGTCTTGTTTTATTGCTGTCGAAATGTCTTGTAGTCCGGGATTCGAGATTGATCGGGTCTTCCGGTAGAAGGAATATCCTTCGTTGACCGTGAGAGCTTATAATGGGCTAAGTTGGGACACCCCGCCAGGTAATATATTTCAAAGCTGTGCCATGGTTATGAGGCAGATGGGAATTTGTTAATGTCCGGTTGTAGAAAACCCAAAGTTGACCTCAATAAAATACACATCAACAAGTGTGTAACCGTGATGGTCTCTTCTCGGCGGAGTCCGGGAAGTGAACACGGTGTTGGAGTTATGTCTGACGTAAGTAGTTCAGGATCACTTCTTGATCGCTACTAGCTTCCCGACCGTGCTTTGCTCCTCTTCTCGCTCTCTTTTGCGATGTAGCCACCATATATGCTAGTAAACTTTGCTGCAGCTCCACTTTACTACCTTGTCCTTCCTATTAGCTTAAATAGTCTTGATCTCGCGGGTGTGAGATTGCTGAGTCCCCGTGACTCACAGATACTTCAAACAGTTGCGAGGTTCCGATGAGGCCGAGCGGGTGATTCAACCGAGCTCAAGTGGGAGTTCGACGAGGAACGTGGTCGTTACTATGTGTCTTTTCCTGATGATCGATAGTGGTGCCCGCTTGGGACGATTCGGGATCTGTGTAGCATTTGGGGTATCTTCTTTTATTTTGGTTCCGTAGTCGGACCTTGAGTGTACTCTGAATGATGGATGTTTATTTATGTATTGTGTGAAGTGGCGACTGTAAGCCAACTATGTATCTCTTTCCCTTATTTATTACATGGGTTGTGTGAAGATTACCTCACTTGCGACATTGCTTTCAATGCGGTTATGCCTCTAAGTCGTGCCTCGACACGTGGGAGATATAACCGCATCAGGGGCGTTACATCCTTCGAGTGTTGGTCCAAACTAGAGCACCGTGCGGGACCATTCCTTGGCAACTTGGATTACGTCGGTACCTGTACGCTTAGCTTATCCGTTGTGCCCTGAGAACGAGATATGTGCAGCTCCTATCGGGATTTGTCGGCACAGTCGGGTGGTCTTGCTGGTCTTGTTTTACCATTGTCGAAATGTCTTGTAGTCCGGGATTCCGAGACTGATCGGGCCTTCCCGGTAGAAGGAATATCCTTCATTGACCGTGAGAGCTTATAATGGGCTAAGTTGGGACACCCCTGCAGGGTATTATCTTTCGAAAGCCGTGCCCGCGGTTATGAGGCAGATGGGAATTTGTTAATGTCCGGTTGTAGAAAACCCGAAGTTGACCTTAATTAAAATACATCAACCGCGTGTGTAACCGTGATGGTCTCTTCTCGGCGGAGTCCGAGAAGTGAACACGGTGTTGGAGTTATGTTTGACGTAAGTAGTTTCAGGATCACTTCTTGATTGCTACTAGTTTCACGACCGTGCCTTGCTTCTCTTCTCTCTCTTTGCGAATGTAGCCACCATATATGCTAGTCGTTTGCTGCAGCTCCACCTCACAACTCTGTCCTACCTATAAGCTTAAATAGTCTTGATCTCACGGGTGTGAGATTGCTGAGTCCCCGTGACTCAAAGATTCTACCAAAATAGTTGCAGGTGCCGACGATGCCAGTGCAGGTGACGCAACCGAGCTCAAGTGGGAGTTCGACGAGGCGTGGTCGTTACTATGTGTCTTTTCACGATGATCGATGAGTGGAGCCAGCTTAGGCGATCGGGGATCTTTGTAGCATTTGGGGTAGTCTTCTTTTATTTTGGTTCCGTAGTCGGACCTTGAGTGTAATCTTGATGATGGATGTTTATTTATGTATTGTGTGAAGTGGCGACTGTAAGCCCACTATGTATCTCTTTCCCTTATGTATTACATGGGTTGTGTGAAGATTACCTCACTTGCGACATTGCTTTCAATGCGGTTATGCCTCTAAGTCGTGCTTCAACACGTGGGAGATATAGCCGCATCGAGGGTGTTACAAGTTGGTAATCAGAGCCATCCCCGACTTAGGAGCCCCTGCTTGATTGTTTGCTGGCGTTGTTGAGTCTAGAACAAAAATGTTTTGAGTCTTCGGATTATATATATCGGAGAGTAGGATTCTTTTTACTCCTCAGTCCCTTCATCGCTCTGGTGAGGTCTCCTGACGTAGAAGTTTTGACTCTCCTCTCCTCAAATTTCACTAAAAAAAAATTTAGGATCACGCGGGTATCTTGGAATCATTCCGATGGTTTTGTGACGAGAACATTGTTCTTGGTGCCTCGACATTTAGGGGTTGTGGCAGTGTCCGGGAGTTGAGTTCCGAGGTGTTGTCGTCACAATTTTATCGTTGCAGTTCTGGAATAACTGAGCTTTGCCGACATCGAAAATATCTTTTGTACAGTTGTTGGTGAGATAACCCGATAACCCGAAGATCGGCGAGCTCGAGTATTGCCATGACTTCGTATAACGGATGCTTTTCAAGGTCGAGGTACACGATTTCCGAAGGTTTCTTGGTTATGTGTTGATGGATGGATAAAGCTGGATCTAGGTATTGTTAGTTTGGGTGATATATTTTGTGTCCCCTGTATCCCCAACACCTGATTGCATAACCAGAAAGTTTCGGGAGTTTATAGGTGGGATTCAAGTAGCTCTTAGCTTTTCTTCCGCAGATATTTCGTTTGCGATTGGGTAATCCTTACCACTTATTTGTTCGATCGTACCTTGTTTTTTTCATCAACCCTTAATCAAGTGGCTTCTCACCTTAATGGGCGTGTGATGTTAGCTTTGGAATTCATTCGTTCATCCTTGTTCGAATGTTTATTGTGAAGACTATATGTTGCAATTTCTATCCGTTGATTCAACTTGTCTATCTGTCTATCAAAGTGCTAACGGATGTCACCCTCTTCAGGATGGCTCCGCCAACGCGTCTGAATCCGGAACGCAATGATGGGAGTCAGTCGAACCCTCCACCTCCACCTCCACCTCCGCCTCCGGAGGCATGGCAAGCTATCATGGCAGCCACCAACGCAAATGCTCAGATGATTTTGCAACTCTTGCAAGAGCGTACCCAAGGGCAAGGCAACCAAGGAAATCAAGGCCAAGGCAACAACCAGCCGCACTTTGCTACCCTTAATCAGTTCCTCGCTAATCAGCCGAAGTCTTTCAGCTTCTGTGCCGAGGCCACAGACGCCGACGATTGGCTTGTGGACATCTGCAAACATTTTGAATGTAGCAATGTCAGACCTGAGGACTTTGTCAAGTTTGCTTCGTTTCAACTCAAGGACCAAGCTGCCGAGTGGTATCAAGCAATACAAAGATTCCAGAGGAGGTCGTAATTACAGGATGAGTTCCATGAGACTTCAAAGCTCACCACATTCCGCAAAGTGTTGTTGAGAGCAAGCGTGAGGAGTTCCGCAATCTCAAGCAAGGCGGCATGTCGTGTATCAATACAATATCCAGTTCGAGAAACTCGCCGCTTAGCTAAGCAAGGCGTCCCTCGATGAAAATAGTATGATCTATCAATTCAGAGGTGGCCTCAGAGAAGATCTGCAATTAGCTCTCGTGCTTTTTGAGCCGGAAAAGTATGATGAATTCTACAACATGGCACTGAAGCAAGAGGCTGCCCAACTCAAGTGTGAGGCTTCTAAGAAGAGAGTCAGGGACGCAGTTCAGTCTTCTTCTTCCTCACTAGTGGCAGCTAAGCAACAGAAGTTCTGGTTGCCTCCTCCTCCTCCGTTTCGTCAGCCTTATCAGCAGAAGAACTCAGGTGGTCGTGGATCTTCCCACCCGCCCAACCCAGGCTATCAGAACAAGTCTAATTCTCAAGCTCCAAGGTCAAATGCTCCTTATCACCGTCCGCTCTCAAAGGTGACTTGCAACAAAATGTCAGCAGAAAGGTCACTACGCGAACAAGTGCTTCAACCAAAGGCGCCTTCCGCCTCCTCCTCCTGTGAGATCTTCAAGCAATGCAAGGTCAAGCATAATCCCAAGTCTGCAAAGGGAACATGATGAATGCAAGCAAGCGGAGATTCTTCTGATGTGATTATGGGTAATCTTCCAGTTAATGATATTCCTGCAAAAGTTTTATTTGATACCGGTGCATCGCATTGTTTCATGTCTAGATCATTTGTTGCAAAGCATGATTTCATTTCGGAAATGTTGGAAAAACCCTTGGGAGTTGTTTCTCCGGGCTCTTCTATGAGGGCTACCACAATGATTCCGGATGTTTCTATCAAGATGGGCAACTATAAATTTCTATCTAAACCATTTGTTCTTGGTGACTCGGATATTGATCTAATTCTCGAAATGGACTGGCTTTCTCAGCACAAAGCTCAGCTTGATTGTGCTGCCAGGGAAATTCAATTGACACACTCTTCTGAGGATGTGATCATCTATGCCGCTCGTGATGAAACCATTCGGTTGTTTTCTCTCAATGAGAAGGGAGAATTGGATGCTATCTCTCAGATTCCAGTCGTTTGTGAGTACCAAGATGTCTTTCCAGAAGAGCTTCCGGGTATGCCTCCTCACCGGCCAGTTGAATTCGTTATCGATCTTGAGCCTGGTACGGAACCCGTTTGCAAGCGTCAATACAAGCTTGGACCTAATGAGCTGAAGGAATTGAAGAAACAGCTCGATGAACAAGAGCGTCTGGGTCTGATCAGACCGAGTTCATCTCCTTGGGTTTGTGGTGTTCTTTTTGTCCAGAAAAAGGATGGCACGGACCGACTTTGCGTCGATTACCGTCCATTGAACAAGAAGACAATCAAGAACAAGTATCCACTTCCCAACATCAATGAGCTTTTCGAGAAACTCAAAGGTGCTAAAGTGTTCTCCAAGCTTGACCTTCGTATGGATTATCATCAAATTCACATTCGTGAACAAGATATTTCCAAGACAGCATTCAGAACAAGCTTTGGTTCTTATGAATATACTGTCATGTCTTTCGGCCTTGTCAATGCTCCTCCAACTTTTTCTCGAATGATGAACTTCATCTTCAGCCCCTACACCAATGAATTCGTCTTGGTCTATCTCGATGATATTTTGGTCTTCTCCAAGAATAAGAAGGATCATGCCAAACATTTGCGATTGGTGCTCGACAAGCTCGTAGAGCATCAATTCTATCTGAAGTTTTCCAAATGTGAATTTTGGCTTGATGAAGTTCTTTATCTTGGTCACATCATCTCCGCCAAGGGCATCGCTGTTAATCCCGAGAAGGTGTCTGCAGTTGTGAATTGGGAACCTCCTCAGAATGTCAAGCAGCTTCGTAGTTTTCTTGGACTTGCAAGCTATTGCCGAAGATTCGTTGAGAATTTCTCCAAGATTGCAAAGCCTCTTTCCAACCTCCTCCAGAAGCATGTCAAGTATGTCTGGTCTCCTGAATGTGACGTTGCTTTCAACACTCTCAAAGAGAAGCTAGTCACAGCTCCTGTCTTGACTCCTCCTGATGAATCCAAGCCAGTCGAAGTTTTCTGTGATGCTTCTCTTCAAGGTCTCGGTGCTGTGTTAATGCAAGAGAAGAAAGTTGTGGCCTATACCTCTCGTCAGTTGAAGCCCAACGAAAAGAACTACCCCACTCACGATCTTGAGTTGGCGGCAGTTGTCCATGCATTAATAACTTGGAGACATCTCTTGTTGGGAAGGAAAGTGGACATTTTCACCGATCACAAGGGCCTCAAGTATATCTTCACTCAACCCAACCTCAACCTCAGGCAAACTCGATGGGTCAAAATGATTCAAGAGTACAACCCGAGTATTGAATATACTCTGGGCAAGGCCAATGTCATTGCAGATGCTTTGAGCAGGAAGGCTTATTGCAACAGCTTAATCCTCAAGCCCTTCCAACTGGCCTTTGTGAAGCTTTCCAAGCTGAATCTTCAAGTTGTTCCTCAAGGCTTTCTTGCCAACCTCATAGTCTCTCCTACTTTGGAAGACCAAATTCGTGAGGCTCAACTCCTGGATACCATGGTGAAAAAGGTGAAACGTGGTATCGACAAGGGCATTTCCAAATACAAGTGCTTCCACATTGATGACAAAGATACTCTTTTCTTCGAGGACCGGATTGTGGTTCCAAAGGGTGATCTACGTAAAGTCATTATGAACGAGGCGCACAATTCCATTCTATCCATTCATCCTGGAAGTACGAAGATGTACCATGACCTCAAGCAGTCGTATTGGTGGACTCGAATGAAGCGAGAAATTGGTCAATTCGTGAATGAATGTGATGTCCGCGAAGGGTGAAAGCGTAACACCAACGACCAGCTGGTCTCCTCCAACCTCTTGCTATTCCAGAATGGAAGTTTGATCATATCGAGATGGACTTCGTGACTGGATTTCCTAAGTCCAAGCGTGGAAATGGTGCTATCTTCGTTGTCATTGACAAGCTTACTAAAGTGGCTCATTTTCTTCCAATCAAAGAATCTATCACAGCAGCTCAGTTGGCAGAGCTATACACCTCCAGAATTGTCTCCTTGCACGACATTCCACAATTGATCTCTTCAGACCGTGGAAGCATTTTCACCTCTATGTTTTGGGATTCTTTTCAGAAGGCCATGGGCACCAACATTCATTTCAGCACAGCTTTCCATCCTCAAACAAGTGGCCAAGTCGAGCGAGTCAATCAAATCCTCGAAGACATGCTCGTGGCTTGTGTCATTTCCTTCGTATGAAGTGGGAAGATTGTCTTCCATATGCCGAGTTCTCCTACAACAACAGCTTCCAAGCGAGTTTCGGCAAGGCCCCATTCGAAATTCTCTATGGCGTAAAGTGGCGTACTCCTCTCAATTGGTCCGAGACGGTGAACACCAACTTCTTGGCAACGACTTGATCACGAAGCGAAGAAATGTGCAAAGTTATTCGTGAGAATCTCAAAGCCGCATAATCGCGCGGAAAGGGATATTATGATGACAAGCACCGTGATGTGGCTTTTGAAATCGGAGACCATGTCTACCTCCGCGTCTCTCAATGAAAGGCACTCGCCGCCCGGTATCAAAGGAAGCTTGCCCCTAGATACGTGGGTCCTTTCAATATCATTGGCAAAAGAGGCAATCTCGCCTATCAACTTGAGCTTCCGTCAACTTCGCGAACGTGCGATGTGTTTCACGTGTCACAGCCTTCGCAAGTGCTTCAAGACTCTGAGCGCACTATCAACTTCAAGAAATTGACCTCCAAGAAGATCTCTCTTATCATGAGCACCCTTTGCTATTCTTGAAGAAACCGAGCGCAAGACTCACAACAAGTCAATCAAATTCCTCAAAGTGAAGCGGTCACACCATTCCGACCGAGAAGCCACCGGGCGTGAGGATCACCTCCGTTCGAATATCCGGAGTTCTTTCACCCTAGATCTCGAGACGAGATCCTCTTGTAGTGGTGGAGTGTTGTAACGCCCGAGATGTAACTTTCCATATTTGTAACTCCAACTCTTGCCATTTTCGGCATTGTGATATGATATTCCCTCCGTGGTTGGGTTTTTGTCTTTTGTTTTGCATTTTGTCCATGTCATGCATCTCATATCATGTCATCATGTGCATCTCATTGGCATACGTGTTCGTCTCATGCATCCGAGCATTTTCCCCGTGGTCCGTTTTGCAATCCGCACTCCTATGTCCCCTCAAGCGCCCCTTTTACATTTTTCCGTGAGCGGTACTAAAATTTCTCGGAATGGACCGAGTTTTGTCAAGTGGCCTTGGTACACCACCGTAGACCACCTGTCAAGTTTCGTGCCATTTGGAGGTCGTTTGATACTCAACGGTTAACGGTGTAACTGCTGGCCTCTTGTGTGTTGTAGCCCAACACCCTCCAAAACAGCCCAATAACCCATCTAAGTCACTTCCATGCTCTCCGCCGTCGAATCACGATCGTGTGGTAAAACTACACCTCATTTGGACACTCCTAGCTCCTTCTACCTATAAAACACCCCTCCCCAAATCCGGGTCATTTCCACCCTAACCCTAGCCCGCTCCTCTCGCGCCCACGGACACGTCCGGACGGAGCGGACGCGTGCCCGCCGCACTTTCGGCGAATCGGGAGCCGCCACGTGGCGAGCCCGCCACATCGCCGTCGGCCATGAGAGCCCGCCCGGCCCCCATGCCAAGATCCGCGCCGCCCGCCGCCGTCAGCCCGCCGCCATGCCGCTCGCCGCCCGCCATCACCATGCCCGCCGCCGCCCACCGCCATGCAGCCGTCACCTTGCCGCGCCGCCTGCCCCGCCTCCGCCATCCGTCCTCCTCCGCCGGCTCCCTCCTCCGGCGTCCTCTCCCTCTCGGCCGCCGCTGCTGCGAACTCCAGCGATCTCGAGCCGGATCTAGATCCACTAGGGTTGACTTTCTTCCTCCCCCGATTTTCGTCTAAGTCCTTATCTGTCATAAATTTTGTTGCATGTTCATCGCATCATAACTTCGCACCCGTGGCTCCGTTTCGGGCGTGTAGCATACCGAATTGTTCGCCGCGACGAGTACATCACTTCATATCATTGCATTATTTTCATTTGAGCTCATCTTGATGCCCGAAATGCTGTTAGAAGAGGGCTATGTGATGTTAGTTTCAGATTCTTATCAGAACTTGCACTTTTGTCATTTTTGACATGATAGATGTGTGCACCCTATGAACTTGAGTCCTACATGTGTTTTGTAATATGCCATGCCATCTTTACAGGGGTGTATGCCATGTATTTTTGGGATCTCTGTGGTGACTAGCACAAGCATGCAAACTAGGCTTCATGATGTTGCTGATTTCAGCCCCTGTTCTGCTGATATTTTTATGCCATGTAAACTTGATGCTACAGAGAGATCCATGCTTATTTTGAGATACTTCAGTAAGGATGTTTTGAACATATGGTTATTCTATCTCCATATATGCCCTTCTTTGCAATTATGGAGTGCCATAGCTTGAGTCAATCGAGCTCTACTTTTGCTACAAAATGTTTCCTGGCAGATTGTTTACATGTTATTCAATTTTGCCAAGGTTGTTGTAGTTGATACGTGTATGCTATGATGTTGTTCTTTCCATGTATAGCTTGTATGCCATGTCTTGTTGATGGACGTATGCTTAGTTTATCATGAAATGCTCCGTAGTGAGTGCATCGAGCTCGCGAAGATGCCTTCATAATTCTGTCAATGTCATGCCCTGTTTGCTGAATCTGTTAACGAAACTTGCTATATTGACATGGGTGCTATTACATTTTCTGATCCCTTTTGGCTCTTGGTCACTAAGGGACTTTTGTTCAATGTCTTGAGTAGATTCATGCCGTGCCTTGTTTTTCTATGTCTTGTTCCTGTAGCAGGTTGTTTGCTTGCTCTAAACATGCCTTCCTGATGTTAATTTCTGGCATGTTAGTATTTTCTCTAAGTCTGTGAAGCTGATATATTTTGCACTTTTGCCATGCTTGTTTGGACCTGTTATGTTGTGAATTAGCCGTAGATCAGTGTTCATCTTTTGTCAAGCATCTTGAGTAGATCACTGCCATATGCTTTGTTGGTACGTTTGGGTGCAGTAGCTTAACTGCTTGTTGATTGCTATGTGGCATCGTGTTGTTAATGGCAGATTTGTGCCATTCTTGTTTTGCTTGCCATTTGCAAACCGTGCATCCGATTCCGGTGATCTTTATATCGATTTCAACCGAAATCATCTCACCTTTCAAGTGGCATACTTGGTTTGCCAAGTTGATGCCTTGTTCATCATTTTCCTTCCGGAGAACGCATATGCATTGCATCTCACATCTCGCATATCATGCCATGTTTTGCATCATGTTGTTTGTGCATCGCCCGTGATTGATTGTGGTTCCATTGTTTGTGTTCTTGCTTTGGGTAGAGCCGGGAGACGAGTACGTGAACGAGGAACCTGTTGAGAACGCTTACGAGGATCAAGCTTTCGACAACTCTGAGAACTTTGCAGGCAAGATGACCATACCCTCGAAATCACTTCTATCTTTGCTTGCTAGATGCTCGCTCTTTTGCTATGCCTATGCTACGTTACCTACCACTTGCTATATCATGCCAACCATATTGCCATGTCAAACCTCTAACCATCCTTTCCTAGCAAACCGTTGATTGGCTATGTTACCGCTTTCCTCAGCCCCTCTTATAGCGTTGCTAGTTGCAGGTGAAGATGAAGTTGGTTCCATTTTGGAACATGGATATTTTGGGATATCACAATATCTCTTATTTAATTAATGCATCTATATACTTGGTAAAGGGTGGAAGGCTCGGCCTTATGCAGTGTTTTTGTTCCACTCTTGCCGCCCTAGTTTCCGTCATACCGGTGTTATGTTCCTTGATTTCGCGTTCCTTACGGTTGGGTGATTTATGGGACCCCTTGACAGTTCGCTTTGAATAAGACTCCTCCAAAGAAGGCCCAACCTTGGTTTTACCATTTGCCACCTAAGCCTTTTTCCCCGGGTTTCGCGAGCCCGAGGGTCATCTTTATTTACCCCGGGCGGTGCTCCTTCGAGTGTTGGTCCAAACTAGAGCACCGTCTTGGGACCATTCCTTGGCAACTTGGATTACGTGTTGGTACTGTGACGCTTAGCTTATCCGGTGTGCCACGAGAACGAGATATGTGCAGCTCCTATCGGGATTTGTCGGCACAGTCGGGTGGTCTTGCTGGTCTTGTTTTACCATTGTCGAAATGTCTTGTAGTCCGGGATTCCGAGATTGATCGGGCCTTCCCGGTAGAAGGAATATCCTTCGTTGACCATGAGAGCTTATAATGGGCTAAGTTGGGACACCCCTGCAGGGTATTATCTTTCGAAAGCCGTGCCCGCGGTTATGAGGCAGATGGGAATTTGTTAATGTCCGGTTGTAGAAAACCCGAAGTTGACCTTAATTAAAATACATCAACCGCGTGTGTAATCGTGATGGTCTCTTCTCGGCGGTGTCCGAGAAGTGAACACGGTGTTGGAGTTATGTTTGACGTAAGTAGTTTCAGGATCACTTCTTGATCGCTACTAGTTTCACGACCGTGCCTTGCTTCTCTTCTCGCTCTCTTTGCGAATGTAGCCACCATATATGCTAGTCGTTTGCTGCAGCTCCACCTCACAACTCTGTCCTACCTATAAGCTTAAATAGTCTTGATCTCGCGGGTGTGAGATTGCTGAGTCCCCGTGACTCAAAGATTCTACCAAAATAGTTGCAGGTGCCGACGATGCCAGTGCAGGTGACGCAACCGAGCTCAAGTGGGAGTTCGACGAGGAACGTGGTCGTTACTATGTGTCTTTTCCTGATGATCAGTAGTGGAGCCCAGTTGGGGCGATCGGGGATCTTTGTAGCATTTGGGGTAGTCTTCTCTTATTTTGGTTCCGTAGTCTGACCTTGAGTGTAATCTGGATGATGGATGTTTATTTATGTATTGTGTGAAGTGGCGACTGTAAGCCAACTATGTATCTCTTTCCCTTATGTATTACATGGGTTGTGTGAAGATTACCTCACTTGCGACATCGCTTTCAATGCGGTTGTGCCTCTAAGTCGTGCTTCAACACGTGGGAGATATAGCCGCATCGAGGGTGTTACAAGTTGGTAATCAGAGCCATCCCCGACTTAGGAGCCCCTGCTTGATTGTTTGCTGGCGTTGTTGAGTCTAGAACAAAAATGTTTTGAGTCTTAGGATTATATATATCGGAGAGTAGGATTCTTTTTACTCCTCAGTCCCTTCGTCGCTCTGGTGAGGTCTCCTGACGTAGAAGTTTTGACTCTCCTCTCCTCAAATTTCACTAAAAAAATTTTAGGATCACGCGGGTATCTTGGAATCATTCCGATGGTTTTGTGACGAGAACATTGTTCTTGGTGCCTCCTGACATTTAGGGGTTGTGGCAGTGTCCCGGGGAGTTGAGCTCCGAGGTGTTGTCGTCACAATTTTATCGTTGCAGTTCTGGAATAACTGAGCTTTGCCGACATCGAAAATCTCTTTTGTACAGTTGTTGGTGAGATAACCCCGATAACCCAGTACTGGGGCGAGCTCGGGAGTATTGCCATGACTCAGATAACGGATGCTTTTCAAGGTCGAGGTACACGATTTCGAAGGTTTCTTGGTTATGTGTTGACGGATGGATACAATTGGATCTAGGTATTGTTAGTTTGGGTGATATATTTTGTGTCCCTGTATCCCCAACACCTGATTGCATAACCGAAAGTTTCGGGAGTTTATAGGTGGGATTCAAGTAGCTCTTAGCTTTTCCTCCGCAGATATTTGGTTTGTATTGGGTAATCCTTACCACTTATTTGTTCCATCGTATTTTGTTTTTTTCATCAACCCTTAATCAAGTGGCTTCTCACCTTAATGGACGTGTGATGTTAGCTTTGGAATTCATTCGTTCATCCTTGTTCGAATGTTTATTGTGAAGACTATATGTTGCAATTTCTATCCGTTGATTCAACTTGTCTATCTGTCTATCAAAGTGCTAACGGATGTCACCCTCTTCAGGATGGCTCCGCCAACGTGTCTGAATCCGGAACGCAATGATGGGAGTCAGTCGAACCCTCCACCTCCACCTCCACCTCCGCCTCCGGAGGCATGGCAAGCTATCATGGCAGCCACCAACGCAAATGCTCAGATGATTTTGCAACTCTTGCAAGAGCGTACCCAAGGGCAAGGCAACCAAGGAAATCAAGGACAAGGCAACAACCAGCCGCACTTTGCTACCCTTAATCAGTTCCTCGCTAATCAGCCGAAGTCTTTCAGCTTCTGTGCCGAGGCCACAGACGCCGACGATTGGCTTGTGGACATCTGCAAACATTTTGAATGTAGCAATGTCGACCGAGGACTTTGTCAAGTTTGCTTCGTTTCAACTCAAGGACCAAGCTGCCGAGTGGTATCAGCAATACAAAGATTCCAGAGGAGGTCGTGTAATTACCTGGGATGAGTTCCGCCGAGACTTCAAAGCTCACCACATTCCGCAAAGTGTTGTTGAGAGCAAGCGTGAGGAGTTCCGCAATCTCAAGCAAGGCGCCATGTCTGTGTATCAATATAATATCCAGTTCCAGAAACTCGCTCGCTTAGCTAAGCAAGACGTCCCTGATGAAAATAGTATGATCTATCAATTCAGAGGTGGCCTCAGAGAAGATCTGCAATTAGCTCTCGTGCTTTTTGAGCCGGAAAAGTATGATGAATTCTACAACATGGCACTGAAGCAAGAGGCTGCCCAACTCAAGTGTGAGGCTTCTAAGAAGAGAGTCAGGGACGCAGTTCAGTCTTCTTCTTCCTCACTAGTGGCAGCTAAGCAACAGAAGTTCTGGTTGCCTCCTCCTCCTCCGTTTAAATCACCCTTATCGCAGAAGAACTCGGTGGTCGTGGATCTTCCCACCCGCCCAACCCAAAGCTATCGTAACAAGTCTAATTCTCAAGCTCCAAGGTCAAATGCTCCTTATCACCGTCCGCTCTCAAAGGTGACTTTCAACAAATGTCAGCAGAAAGGTCACTACGCGAACAAGTGCTCCAACCAAAGGCGCCTTCCGCCTCCTCCTCCTGTGAGATCTTCAAGCAATGCAGTGGTCAAGCATAATCCCAAGTCTGCAAAGGGGAACATGATGAATGCAGCGCAAGCAGGGGATTCTTATGATGTGATTATGGGTAATCTTCCAGTTAATGATATTCCTGCAAAAGTTTTATTTGATACCGGTGCATCGCATTGTTTCATGTCTAGATCATTTGTTGCAAAGCATGATTTCATTTCGGAAATGTTGGAAAAACCCTTAGGAGTTGTTTCTCCGGGCTCTTCTATGAGGGCTACCACAATGATTCCAGATGTTTCTATCAAGATGGGCAACTATAAATTTCTATCTAAACCATTTGTTCTTGGTGACTCGGATATTGATCTAATTCTCGGAATGGACTGGCTTTCTCAGCACAAAGCTCAGCTTGATTGTGCTGCTGTGGAAATTCAATTGACACACTCTTCCGAGGATGTGATCATCTATGCCGCTTCGTGATGAAACCATTCGGTTGTTCTCTCTCAATGAGAAGGGAGAATTGGATGCTATCTCTCGATTCCATCGCTTGTGAGTACCAAGATGTCTTTCCGTAAGAGCTTCCGGTATGCCTCCTCACCGCCGCTTGAATTCGTTATCGATCGTGAGCCCGGCACGAACCCGCTTGCAAGCGCCAATACAAGCTTGGACCTAATGAGCTGAAGGAATTGAAGAAACAGCTCGATGAACAAGAGCGTCTGGTCTGATCGGACCGAGTTCATCTCCTTGGGTTTGTGGTGTTCTTTTGTCCGTAAAAGGATGGCACGGACCGACTTTTGCGCCGATTACCGTCCATTGAACAAGAAGACAATCAAGAACAAGTATCCACTTCCCAACATCAATGAGCTTTTCGAGAAACTCAAAGGTGCTAAAGTGTTCTCCAAGCTTGACCTTCAGATGGATTATCATCAAATTCACATTCGTGAACAAGATATTCCCAAGACAGATTCGAACAAGCTTTGGTTCTTATGAATATACTTGTCATGTCTTTCGCCTTGTCAATGCTCCTCCAACTTTTTCTCGAATGATGAACTTCATCTTCAGCCCCTACACCAATGAATTCGTCTTGGTCTATCTCGATGATATTTTGGTCTTCTCCAAGAAGAAGAAGGATCATGCCAAACATTTGCGATTGGTTCTCGACAAGCTCAGAGAGCATCAATTCTATGCGAAGTTTTCCAAATGTGAATTTTGGCTTGATGAAGTTCTTTATCTTGGTCACATCATCTCCGCCAAGGGCATCGCTGTTAATCCCGAGAAGGTGTCTGCAGTTGTGAATTGGGAACCTCCTCAGAATGTCAAGCAGCTTCGTAGTTTTCTTGGACTTGCAAGCTATTGCCGAAGATTCGTTGAGAATTTCTCCAAGATTGCAAAGCCTCTTTCCAACCTCCTCCAGAAGCATGTCAAGTATGTCTGGTCTCCTGAATGTGACGTTGCTTTCAACACTCTCAAAGAGAAGCTAGTCACAGCTCCTGTCTTGACTCCTCCTGATGAATCCAAGCCAGTCGAAGTTTTCTGTGATGCTTCTCTTCAAGGTCTCGGTGCTGTGTTAATGCAAGAGAAGAAAGTTGTGGCCTATACCTCTCGTCAGTTGAAGCCCAACGAAAAGAACTACCCCACTCACGATCTTGAGTTGGCGGCAGTTGTCCATGCATTAATAACTTGGAGACATCTCTTGTTGGGAAGGAAAGTGGACATTTTCACCGATCACAAGGGCCTCAAGTATATCTTCACTCAACCCAACCTCAACCTCAGGCAAACTCGATGGGTCAAAATGATTCAAGAGTACAACCCGAGTATTGAATATACTCCAGGCAAGGCCAATGTCATTGCAGATGCTTTGAGCAGGAAGGCTTATTGCAACAGCTTAATCCTCAAGCCCTTCCAACCGGGCCTTTGTGAAGCTTTCCGCAAGCTGAATCTTCAAGTTGTTCCTCAAGGCTTTCTTGCCAACCTCATAGTCTCTCCTACTTTGGAAGACCAAATTCGTGAGGCTCAACTCCTGGATACCATGGTGAAAAAGGTGAAACGTGGTATCGACAAGGGCATTTCCAAATACAAGTGCTTCCACATTGATGACAAAGATACTCTTTTCTTCGAGGACCGGATTGTGGTTCCAAAGGGTGATCTACGTAAAGTCATTATGAACGAGGCGCACAATTCCCTTCTATCCATTCATCCTGGAAGTACGAAGATGTACCATGACCTCAAGCAGTCGTATTGGTGGACTCGAATGAAGCGAGAAATTGCTCAATTCGTGAATGAATGTGATGTCTGCCGAAGGGTGAAAGCAGAACACCAACGACCAGCTGGTCTCCTCCAACCTCTTGCTATTCCGGAATGGAAGTTTGATCATATCGAGATGGACTTCGTGACTGGATTTCCTAAGTCCAAGCGTGGAAATGATGCTATCTTCGCTTTCATTGACAAGCTTACTAAAGTGGCTCATTTTCTTCCAATCAAAGAATCTATCACAGCAGCTCGCTTGGCGAGAGCTATACACCTCGAAATTGTCTCCTTGCACGGCATTCCACAATTGATCTCTTCGACCGTGGAAGCATTTTCACCTCTATGTTTTGGGATTCTTTTCAGAAGGCCATGGGCACCAACATTCATTTCAGCAAAGCTTTCCATCCTCGAACAAGTGGCCAAGTCGAGCGAGTCAATCAAATCCTCGAAGACATGCTCAGGGCTTGTGTCATTTCTTTCGGTATGAAGTAGGAAGATTGTCTTCCATATGCCGAAGTTCTCCTACAACAACAGCTTCCAGCGATTTCGCAAGGCCCCATTCGAAATTCTCTATGGCGTAAAGTGGCGTACTCTCTCAATTGGTCCGAGACAGTGAACGCCAACTTCTTGGCAACGACTTGATCACGAAGTCAAGAAATGTGCAAAGTCATTCGTGAGAATCTCAAAGCCGCGCAATCGCGCGGAAGGATATTATGATGACAAGCACCGTGATGTGGCTTTTGAAATCGGAGACCATGTCTACCTCCGTCTCTCCAATGAAAGGCACTCGCCGCCCGGTATCAAAGGGAAGCTTGCCCCTAGATACGTGGGTCCTTTCAAGATCATTGGCAAAAGAGGCGATCTCGCCTATCAACTTGAGCTTCCGTCCAACTTCGCGAACGTGCGATGTGTTTCACGTGTCACAACCGCAAGTGCTTCAAGACTCTGAGCGCACTATCAACTTCGAAGAAATTGACCTCCAAGAAGATCTCTCTTATCATGAGCACCCCGTTGCTATTCTTGAAGAAACCGAGCGCAAGACTCACAACAAGTCAATCAAATTCCTCAAAGTGAAGCGGTCACACCATTCCGACCGAGAAGCCACCTGGGAGCGCGAGGATCACCTCCGTTCCGAATATCCGGAGTTCTTTCAGTCCTAGATCTCGAGACGAGATCCTCTTGTAGTGGTGGAGTGTTGTAACGCCCGGATGTAACTTTCCATATTTGTAACTCCAACTCTTGCCATTTTCGGCATTGTGATATGATATTCCCTCCGTGGTTGGGTTTTTGTCTTTTGTTTTGCATTTTGTCCATGTCATGCATCTCATATCATGTCATCATGTGCATCTCATTGGCATACGTGTTCGTCTCATGCATCCGAGCATTTTCCCCGTTGTCCGTTTTGCAATCCGGCACTCCTATGTCCCCTGGCGTCCCCTTTTACATTTTTCCGTGAGCGGGTACTAAACTTTCTCGGAATGGACCGAGTTTTGTCAAGTGGCCTTGGTACACCACCGGTAGACCACCTGTCAAGTTTCGTGCCATTTGGAGGTCGTTTGATACTCCAACGGTTAACCAGGTAACCGCGAAGGCCTCTTGTGTGTTGTAGCCCAACACCCCTCCAAAACAGCCCAATAACCCATCTAAGTCACTTCCATGCTCTCCGTCGTCGAATCACGATCGTGTGGGCGAAAACTACACCTCATTTGGACACTCCTAGCTCCTTCTACCTATAAAAACACCCCCTCCCCCGAAATCCCGGGTCATTTCCACCCTAACCCTAGCCCGCTCCTCTCATGCCCGCCGGACACGTCCGGACGGAGCGGACGCGTCACCCGCCACAGGCTTCCGGAATCGGAGCCGCCACGTGCGTGAGCCAGCGCCCATCGCCACGCCACGGCCCATGAGCCCGCCCCCTGCCCCGTGGCCTCAGATCCGCGCCGCCCGCCGCCGTCTGCCCCAGCCCCGCATCGCCGCCGCCCGGCCACTGCAACGCCGCCATTGTTGCCGTCGCCCAGCTGCCGTCACCGCCCAGCCGCCCCGCCCCGCCTCCGCCATCCGTCCTCCTCCGGCCGGCTCCTCCTCCGGCGTCCTCTCCTCTCCTCCGCCCGCTGCTGCTGCGAACTCCGGCGACCTCGAGCCGGATCTAGATCCACTAGGGTTGACTTTCTTCCTCCCCCGATTTTCATCCAAGTCCTTATCTGTCATAAATTTTGTTGCATGTTCATCGCGTCATAACTTCGCACCCGTGGCTCCGTTTCGGGCGTGTAGCATACCTAATTGTTCGCCCCGACGAGTACATCATTTCATCTCATTGCATCATTTTCATTTGAGCTCATCTTGATGCCCGAAATGCTGTTAGAAGAGGGCTATGTGATGTTAGTTTCAGATTCTTATCAGAACTTGCACTTTTGTCATTTTTGCCATGATAGATGTGTGCACCCTATGAACTTGAGTCCTACATGTGTTTTGTAATATGCCATGCCATCTTTAAAGGGGTGTATGCCATGTATTTTTGGGATCTCTGTGGTGACTATCACAAGCATGCAAACTAGGCTTCATGATGTTGCTGATTTCAGCCCCTGTTCTGCTGATATTTTTATGCCATGTAAACTTGATGCTACAGAGAGATCCATGCTTATTTTGAGATACTTCAGTAAGGATGTTTTGAACATATGGTTATTCTCTCTCCATACATGCCCTTGTTTGCAATTATGGAGTGCCATAGCTTGAGTCAATCGAGCTCTACTTTTGCTACAAAATGTTTCCTGGCAGATTGTTTACATGTTATTCAATTTTGCCAAGGTTGTTGTAGTTGATACGTGTATGCTATGATGTTGTTCTTTCCATGTATAGCCTGTATGCCATGTCTTGTTGATGGACGTATGCTTAGTTTATCATGAAATGCTCCGTAGTGAGTGCATCGAGCTCGCGAAGATGCCTTCATAATTCTGTCAATGTCATGCCCTGTTTGCTGAATCATAATCTAAACTTGCTATATTGACATGGGTGCTATTACATTTTCTGATCCCTTTTGGCTCTTGGTCAGTAAGGGACTTTTGTTCAATGTCTTGAGTAGATTCATGCCGTGCCTTGTTTTTCTATGTCTTGTTCCTGTAGCAGGTTGTTTGCTTGCTCTAAACATGCCTTCTCGATGTTAATTTCGGCATGTTAGTATTTTCTCTAAGTCTGTGAAGCTGATATATTTTGCACTTTTGCCATGCTTGTTTGGACCTGTTATGTCGTGAATTAGCCGTAGATCAGTGTTCATCTTTTGTCAAGCATCTTGAGTAGATCACTTCCATAGGCTTTCTTGGTACGTTTGGGTGCAGTAGCTTAATTTCTTGTTGCTTGCTATGTGGCATCGAGCTGTTAATGGCAGATTTGTGCCATTCTTGTTTTGCTTGCCATTTGCAAACCGTGCATCCGATTCCGGTGATCTTTATATCGATTTCAACCGAAATCATCTCACCTTTCCAGAGGCATACTTGGTTTGCCAAGTTGATGCCTTGTTCATCATTTTCCTTCCCGAGCACGCATATGAATTGCATCTCACATCTCGCATATCATGCCATGTTTTGCATCATGTTGTTTGTGCATCGCCCGTGATTGATTGTGGCTTCATTGTTTGTGTTCTTGCTTTGGGTAGAGCCGGGAGACGAGTACGTGAACGAGGAACCTGTTGAGAACGCTTACGAGGATCAAGCTTTCGACAACTCTGAGAACTTTGCAGGCAAGATGACCATACCCACGAAATCACTTCTATCTTTGCTTGCTAGATGCTCGCTCTTTTGCTATGCCTATGCTACGTTACCTACCACTTTCTATATCATGCTACCCATATTGCCATGTCAAACCTCTAACCATCCTTTCCTAGCAAACCGTTGATTGGCTATGTTACCGCTTTGCTCAGCCCCTCTTATAGCGTTGCTAGTTGCAGGTGAAGATGAAGTTGGTTCCATGTTGGAACATGGATATTTTGGGATATCACAATATCTATTATTTAATTAATGCATCTATATACTTGGTAAAGGGTGGAAGGCTCGACCTTATGCCTGGTGTTTTGTTCCACTCTTGCCGCCCTAGTTTCTGTCATACCGGTGTTATGTTCCTTGATTTCGCGTGCCTTACACGGTTGGGTGATTTATGGGACCCCCTTGACAGTTCGCTTTAAATTAGACTCCTCCAGCAAGGCCCAACCTTGGTTTTACCATTTGCCACCTAAGCCTTTTTCCCCCGGGTTTTCGCGAGCCCGAGGGTCATCTTTATTTACCCCCCCCCCCCGGGCCAGTGCTCCTTCGAGTGTTTGTCCAAACTAGAGCACTGTGCGGGACCATTCCTTGGCAACTTGGATTACGTCGGTACCTGTACGGTTAGCTTATCCGGTGTGCCCTGAGAACGAGATATGTGCAGCTCCTATCGGGATTTGTCGGCACGGTTGGGTGGTCTTGCTGGTCTTGTTTTACCATTGTCGAAATGTCTTGTAGTCCGGGATTCCGAGACTGATCGGGCCTTCCCGGTAGAAGGAATAACCTTCGTTGATCGTGAGAGCTTATAATGGGCTAAGTTGGGACACCCCTGCAGGGTATTATCTTTCGAAAGCCGTGCCCGCGGTTATGAGGCAGATGGGAATTTGTTAATGTCCGGTTGTAGAAAACCCGAAGTTGACCTTAATTAAAATACATCAACCAGGTGTGTAACCGTGATGGTCTCTTCTCGGCGGAGTCCGGGAAGTGAACACGGTGTTGGAGTTATGTTTGACGTAAGTAGTTTCAGGATCACTTCTTGATCGCTACTAGTTTCACGACCGTGCCTTGCTTCTCTTCTCGCTCTCTTTGCGAATGTAGCCACCATATATGCTAGTCGTTTGCTGCAGCTCCACCTCACAACTCTGTCCTACCTATAAGCTTAAATAGTCTTGATCTCGCGGGTGTGAGATTGCTGAGTCCCGTGACTCACATGATTCTACCAAAACAGTTGCAGTGCCGACGATGCGGTCACAGGTGGCGCAACCGAGCTCAAGTGGGAGTTCGACGAGGAACGTGGTCGTTACTATGTGTCTTTTCCTGATGATCGTGAGTGGAGCCCAGTTAGGCGATCGAGGATTTGTGTAGCATTTGGGGTAGTCTTCTTTTATTTTGGTTCCGTAGTCGGACCTTGAGTGTAATCTGGATGATGGATGTTTATTTATGTATTGTGTGAAGTGGCATTGTAAGCCAACTATGTATCTCTTTCCTTATGTATTACATGGGTTGTGTGAAGATTACCTCACTTGCGACATTGCTTTCAATGCGGTTATGCCTCTAAGTCGTGCTTCGACACGTGAGAGATATAGCCGCATCGATGGTGTTACAAGTTGGTAATCAGAGCCATCCCCGACTTAGGAGCCCCTGCTTGATTGTTTGCTGGCGTTGTTGAGTCTAGAACAAAAATGTTTTGAGTCTTAGGATTATATATATCGGAGAGTAGGATTCGTTTTACTCCTCAGTCCCTTCGTCGCTCTGGTGAGGTCTCCTAACGTAGAAGTTTTGACTCTCCTCTCCTCAAATTTCACTAAAAAAAATTTAGGATCACGCGGGACTTAGGAGCCCCTGCTTCGACACATGGGAGATATAGCCGCATCGAGGGCGTTACAGCACGCTCCAGGGAGCACAATGCGTCCCTCTCTTCATAAGGCACCATGATGACTCCGCCTCTTCCCGGCATCTTGAGGACGTTGTAGCCGTGATGAGTCACGGCCATGAATTTGGCCAGAGCTGGGTACCCGAGGATGGCATTGTATGGCAGGTGAATGTGAGTGGCGTCGAAGTCGACGAGCTCGGTGCGGTAGTTGTCGCGCGCCCCGAAGGTGACAGGGAGGCGGACCTGCCCAATCGGAACTGTGGAGCCATTGGTGACTCCGGAGAAAGGTTTGGTTGGCTGAAGCTGATCGTAAGGCACTTGGAGATTGTTGAATGTCTGTACGTACAGGACATTGCGCCCTGCTCCGCCATCGATGAGGGTCCTGGTGACTTGCACGTTGCTGATGATTGGGGAACAAAGCATCGGGAGGACTCCGGTTGTGGCCGCGCACTTGAGCTGATCCGCTGAGCTGGATGGCACACGCTGACCACCTAAGAGGGCGCGTGGTTTCGAGCTTGGGGAGGACTGCATTCACTTCGCGGGCGAACTGCTTGAAGATGCGCTGGGAGGCTGGGGCTTGAGCTCCGCCCAGGATGCAAGCGATCATGGCTCTCTGAAGCCCCAGCCCCTCGTCCTGATGATGGTCTTCATTTCTCCTTGGCTGCGGTGGTAGAGGAGGGAGGCCTACGTTGCCTTGCGGGCGATCCTCGCGAGGCTGATCCCTCCAGCCTCCCTCACGAGGCTGATCCTGCCAGCGATCCTCGCGAGGTCGGTCGCGCCACCCTTGGCGAGGGCCGCGGTCTTCCCAGCGTCCTGCGTTTCTTCCTCCTCCTCGGCCGTAGCCTCGATCACTGCGGTCGGGGCGTCAACCGATTCGCCCTTCTCGCACGGCTCGGAGTTCTTGACATTCGTTGGTGTTGTGGGTGTGGAGGTCGTGGTACACGCAGTACCGGCTGCCCTTGGAAGACTCAGGCTGATCCCTGCCTTGCTTGGTGTCTGGTTCTGCCGCGAGCACGGCAGCCCCCTTGCGCTTCACGTCCTTAACCTTGGGCTTCTTCTCTTACGGGTCTCTGACCCGGCAGCTCGAGGAGGAAAGGCGTCCTTCCTTAGCCTGGCGCGCAGGTCGCCAAGTTGAACAGCTCAGGGCGTGCACAGGTCTTCATGCATCGCCAGCTCCTCCTTCATCTTGACTTCACGCACACCGTCGAAGAAGGCTGAGATGATGGCCTCCTCGGTCACCTTAGGAATCTTGAGGCATGCGTTCTTTGAAGCTGGATGTACTTCTGCAGGGTCTCTCCGGCTGCTGCTTGATGCGGCGCATGTCGCTCCGGCAGGAGGCGGTCATGAGTGCCTGGAAGTGGCGATGAAGCGGGTGCGCATCTCGTCCCAGGAGGAGATCGTGCGAGAGCTGTGTTCAGAGCCAGTGCGGGCACCGTCTTTGAGCGCCATGGGAAACCAGTTCGCCATGACCTTCTCGTCCCCGTTGGCGGCTTCGATGCCTAGCTCGTAGAGCTGGAGGAACTCCGCAGGATCGGCCGTGCCGTCGTAGCGAGGAGACAGGTCTGGCTTGAACTTGTCGGGCCACGCGACGCTGCGTAGCTCGGCGGTGAAGGCGCGGCAGCTTGCAGTGGCCATGGGAGGCCTTTGGTGATGAAGGGCTTGGTCTTGTGGGTCCCCATGCGCTGCCGCTGGGAGCAGCGCGGGGTCTTGGCGTGCCGGAGCAGGAGCGCGGTCGTGACGGGCCGGTGCAGGGAGCACTCGGGCAGCCTCTCGGGGGCGAGGGACCTCTTGACAGCTCTGCTCTTGCTGCGCTGGTGCCGGACGGAGTGTATTTCGCCCAGGGGCCACGGGCCTTGGGGCCAAGGCGCCTTCTTGAGGGGGAGGCGGCTGAGGCGCCCCCGGAGCATCATCGCCCGCGCAAGGCGGGGCGCGGTGCAGTGAGAAGGACGGCGCGGGGGAGCCGCCTGTGGCGCGGACGAGCTCGGCGATGCGGTGAAGCCACTCCTCGTAGACGTCGTCGACAGGGCCGTAGCGCAGGAGCTCGTTTGCCGCGATGAGCGTGGCTCGAGCCACCATAGGCGCGCGGAGCGCGCGAGACGAAGAACCAGCTAGGGCGAGCGAAGGAGTAGCGGTACGGCCGTCTCGCCTCACGGACGGATGCTCGGACGATGCTTGCTGCTCGTTCCCCGCCGGGCCTGTGGCGGCGTTGGACGGCAGCGACGGAACGGCGAAGCGGCGCCGACGGGGGCGTCTGGCACGGCGCAGTGGCGAGAGCGGCCCGGCGCTCGGCGCGGGCCCGACAAGCGTCCGACATGGATGCGATGGGCGGCGAAGAACAGGGCGGCGGAAGATGGATTCCGGTGCACCCCTACCTGGCGCGCCAAATGTCGGATTTCGGGTTCCGGCAGACCCTCTAGGTTCGAAATATGGGGTGCACGTGGAGATCTCACCCCTACCTACCTGCACCTCGTCGCCTCACAAGGATCTAAACTACACAAAGAGCAACACAAGGGACACAAGGTTTATACTGGTTCGGGCCACCATTGTGGTGTAATACCCTACTCCAGTGTGTGGTGTGGTGGATTGCCTCAGGGGCTGATGATGAATAATACAAGGAAGAACAGCCTCGCGAGGGCCTGTTCTTGGCCGGTGCAACGAACTGCTAGGGGCAGTTCAGTCGCTCTCTCTCTCTCTCTAGATTGCTTGACCTCTAGCTCTGTTCTGGATTCCGGATCCCTCTACCCTGTGGGAGGCTAGTCCTATTTATAGGTAGAGGCCCTGGGCCTCTTCCCAAACAATGAGCGGGAAGGGCGCCAACAATTGGCCATTTTGAAGGGGAACATCTAGTACACTTATCCTGACTAAAGTTGGTCCTCGCCTGTCAAAGGCTCTGACGGTGATGCCGGCTTGGGCTCCACGATGACCTCCTTCCTGCCGTTGTGATGGTCTTGGCGTTGTTGCACCGAAATGGTTGCCTTTTCCTGATGCTCTCGCCTGCGCTTGCCTCCTTTGCACCAAAGAGGAAATGAGGACACTGCGCGGGCTGGCGCCCTCCTGGCGCCCCCGGTCGTCATGGCTTGCGTCATGGGCACCTCGTGAGGTACCCCACCTTGATCTCTCCGCCTCCTCGCGGGCCAGCCTGATGAGGCCGTGCCTGAGGAAGCTTCCTGTCATCCGCCCCACGAGGCTTGGCCCCTCGCGAGGGTCTTGAGCTTGTGCTGATGAAGATGGGCCGTGCTGGGCCACCCCTTGAGCCACGCCGCAGGCCACAGGCAGGCAAGTCTGGGTACCCCCGTTCCGAGAACACCGACAATGACAACATATAGATCAAATCTTCGACAAATGATAATAAGATTGAAAAACATCGTCGCTTTGAGAAGTATGTGATAAGCAAGAGCTCCCCCTAAATTTGTGCATATTAAGATTTGCTTTGGACTGCAAATGCACAAGGAATTAGGCTCATGGGTTACTCTTCCATGTCACATACATCTTGGTGGAGCGCTCAAAATAATAAAGATTGAATACATGCACTCATCACCAAGCAAAGTGAATGATCATATAAGGATAAGTAAGATGATATCATAACAAGCATAAGTGTGGCTTATGATCAAACACATGATCATCAATGTCTCACAGGTAAAAGCATAGTATCTCAAGCAATCAAAGCAAGCGAAGTTCAACCAAGAAGACAAGAGAGAACAAAAGCAAATCTCTCTCTCTCTCTGAAGCCTATGATCTATACATTTTCTCCCCTTTGGCAACTAGTTACCAAAAAGTTCCTAGAAAATGCATAGGACTATATCGTCTCTCAGGCTTGGTCTTCTGGTGGTGGTGTAGATAGAACTGCAAGGACGAAGGCATCAATAGATGTGGAAGGAGCTGAAGGAGTTGGTCTTTGGAGCTGGTTCTTGTTGGCTGTAGCCGGAGCTGATGAAGTGACTCTAGTGACTGGCTCTGCAGCTGATCTCTGAGCTCGTGGTACTCTGGCAAATGCATCAGTCGTTGTCCTGCCCTTCCTCTCCTGCATATCATCCTGTAGCTGCTCCACAGCTGACTGAATCTCAGTTACTTTGACATCAAGATCATAGAATTTTTATTCCATGATTCTTTCCAGGCTCTTCTGGTTTTGTGTTAGGGTGGCCAACCCCTGCTCAATCTGCAGAGTTGATGCTATCAAGTAACCAAGCTGCTCATGCTTGTTCTTCAGAAAGTAATCAGATGCCTCAGCTTGAGTTGGCATCTTGGCGGCCTTCTCTTTCCTTGCTTTCTCCTTCTTCTCTTGCGCTTGTACTAATGATGGTTCATTCTCAGTCATGACAACTTGATTGTCCTCAAAGTCAGGATAGAGAACCATGTGTTCCTTATCCAACAGATACTTCCCTGTGCCCATCTTTGAGTTAATCAACTCCTAAATCTATGGGGCATATCCACAGCTCCTCTTCTGGTCTGCTGCTGTCCTCTTGATAGTCTCAACTATGAGGCTCATGACCTTGAATTTCTGAGGCACATCAAATATGTGAAGCAAATTGATTGCATGCCCTCTGATCATGTTGTGGTCACCTGATTTTGGCAACAGAATGTGCCTTAGGATCCAGTTGATCGTAGGCAGCCCTGATAGAATAAAATGAACTGATCCAAACTTGAAAGTCTCAAGTGCATCATCTGGGATCTCCTTATACATCTGTGACATTGAGTTGTGACCCATCTTCTTCTTGGCATAAATGTCCAGGTCATCTTCACTTTCCTTGGGGGCATTGACCAGACTTGCCCATTCCTCTATGGTTGACTGGTATCTTGTTCCTTCAGACATCCAAACTATCCTGCCATCTGGATAGAAATGTGCTGTGGAGTAGAATTGCATAATGAGCTCGTCATTGCAGTTTGTGAGCTTTTGCCCAACAAAATCCGCAACTCCACAAGAACTGAAGCTGTCATATACTCCAGGATAGTGTTCTGCATTCTCTTGAATGTAGGTCCAGTCGACCCATCTCATATCACAAACTATGGGCTTATTATCCAATAAGATGGTCTCATAGAAGTCTTCCTGCTCCTTGGGGCGGAACCTGTAATCTACAGCAGTCCTTCTCCTGGTGGCATATGGATTTGACTCTCTCCATAGCCTCAACCCTTGATCTCTCTTGATCTTCATGTTCTCAGCCATAGGATGAGCATCATTGTGGTCTGGAATCTTGGGCTTGAGCTTCCTTAGGACCTGCCCTTCTTCATCTTCCTCAGCATCAACATCAGGCATTGGGGCCTTGTTCTTCTCAGCTCTTTGGTATACTCTGGTATTCCTCTTTGGTGCACTCTTGGGCTTGGGAGCAGCTTTGGGCTTTGAAGTTGCAGCCCCTGATTTTATGGCATCACCCATCAGCTTTTGTGCCTTGGGTGCTGGTACAACAACCTCTTCTTCTTCCTCTTCCTCCATCATAGAAGGCTTCCCAATCACTCTGGCCATGGTCTTCTTGACCCTTTCCCTTGTTTTCTTTCCTTCAGCAGCAGCAGGTTCTTTGGGTTGGGATTCCAAAGAAGCTTGAGTGGAGACTCTGGCTTTGGACATTGGTTGTCTACCTGCTGGCCTTTTGATCTTCATTCTAGGCTTAACTGTTGTTGAGTTGTACTCCTTCTTGAGAACTTTCTTCTTTGAACTGGCATCATCCTCAACTGCCACATAATCCTCATCCTTAGACTCTGAAGTCTTCTTCTTCCTTGTCCTTGTGGCAGCCTTGGGCAAATTGCTGGGAGTGCTTTTGCTCCCCTCATCTGAGCTGCTAGAGGGACTAGTGCCCTCACTCATGTGAATCTGCTCTTCTAACCTGTTCTGGCTGTCACTTTGGTGCGACATGCTGCACACACCGATCGCTGACCACATGAATAGTTATAGATGAGGTAGAGTGGATGAGCATCACAAAATGCAGAGATTTTGCAAAGAATGATTCAAAAACTTAGTTTTAGTTTTCCACATAAAGCATTTCGGATCTACCGATTTTTAAACTCGGTGATACCGAAGCAGTTTTGGAACCTAAATTAGTGAACTCGGTCAGACCGAGTCACAGTTCGGTGGCACCGAGACTGCTAGGGTTTCACACAGTTCTAAAATCGGTCACACCGATTTGTAATTCTCGGTCAGACCGAGACTTACTAGTGCAATGGCGTTAGCCAAATCGGTGGGACTGAGTTTTTCAACTCGGTGGGTCCGAGATGGTTTGAGCGGAAACCTAACCCTAATTTTTCGAATCACAACTATTCTAAGGATTCTTTTGACTGGATAGAGGTGTTTCAATCGTGACAAGATGCATTACGAACACAATGTGCTGAGAATCAGACGAGGATAGCATAGTGATCGAGTTCATACCCTAGTTCGGCGGTGAACTCGCTACGGCGGCAACGACGGAGAAGAATTCCGTTGACGGCGGCGGAGACCAGCGACTAGTGGCGGCTGGCAACGAAGTCGATGATCCGTAGACCTAGTAGGCAGAGCGAGCTATGAGCGGGCGAGGAGTTTCGGAGAAAGTTTTCCAAGATTTGCCCGTGTGAATATATAGCCCGACACTGTCGGTGTGACTGAGTGGAACAACTCGGTGGCACCGAGATGCATAACTGATATGATTCTGACAACTCGGTGTGACCGAAAAGTTCAAATCGGTTGCACTGAGATTGAAAACCTAGATCGACTTAGTGATCTCGGTATGACCAAAATGGAGGAATCGGTCAGACCAAAAATCACAAAGAAGTTTTGGAAGTTTAAGTCTATAACGAATCGGGGACTCCGAGTGCTCCTCACATAGAGTGCTTCGAATCTGACTTGATCAAATTTTGTGATGTAGCATGAATAGAGTTTGAGACGAGAAAAGCATAGATAGCTAGAGAAGGTTCTTAGGCATTCTTGTCCATCCACTTGGCCAAAGAAAAAGAAGCCAATCAATCAAAACAACAAGTGGATGTCCTCGAATGAGTAAAATATGCAACCAACATGCTCACACAATAAAATGACAAATGAAATATGTGACAAAACATGCACAACCAATTCTAGCATCTATCAAACAATTGGCGATGACTAGGTCATCTATATATGAGTATATTGACTTAGGAGTCAAATGAGAACATTTGATCATAGGTCATACTCATCGTTTAAGCTCAAGTGGGGTTACCACTTTTACATAAAGCATTTATGTGTTCACATCATTAGGGTTGCTTTGACTCAATTCTTAGAGTTAAGCTCCCCCTAGATGTGAGATCCCCCCTTAAAGGGATAAACTAACCTTGGGTTCTGTCGATGATGACTTCATGTAGGTGTTGAAGATGTGGATGCTCAATGTTGATGTAGATCTTTGGAGCAGTCCTTTGGAGTGAGTTGCACTTTCAATACCTACACGGGTTAGTCCCACAAGGAAAAAACAAGAATATCCATAGACATAGAGTGATGCACACAAAAAATGATGTCCATGAAAACATTAGATTACCTTGTCCCTTGCCTTACCAACATGAGGGTTTGTGACTCCTTGAACTAGTGCAAGATATGGAAGACGATTGCACTTGTCCTTGCCATAATGATATGAGTGAAAAATGTTGGCGGAGTCACCCTCAAGAACTCTCTAGTTCTTCTTCTTCTGGATCCACATCATCTTGATGGGAATCCTTGGTGTAGTAGTTGTGCTTGATGAAGTAGAACTTGACGTAGTCTTGGGAACCCACTTGACCAAGGCCTTAGGTGCTTCTTCAAATGCATCAATCTCCTCTAGAAGCTTGTCCTTGCCTTTGTTCTTGTGGTCTTGTGGTGGAAGATCATCTTGTGCTTGTGTTCCCTTGAAGGAAGTAGGATCATACTTCTCTTGTTGAGGAACAAACTTCGTCTTTGGGTATTGATCTTCTTCCCACTCAACTCCATTGGCATTGAACTTTCGTTCAAAACCAACACCTTGATTCTTCCGGTGCCTTCCTTGCTTGCGTACAATTTCCTCAAATTGCTTACTCCCGGCAAGGCTCTTGTATACACCTTTCTCTATAATTCCCTTCAATAAGCTGTTTTCTTGCTCAAGTGTAACTTAGGACCTTTGGCCATGAAGCATCTTCCAATTCCTTCATTTGGTGATTCAAATATGTCGTAGGAGTTGGTTGACACAAGTGCTAAACCGGCAACACCTTCATCTTGAGTGTATTCGGAGTCGGAGTGATAGCTTCTCTCGGAGTGATTGTCGGAGTTGGAGCCGGATACCCATTCACCAACATGAGCTTGATGTCTTTGGTTTGTGTAGCTCTTTGATGACTTGTCCTTCCTTTCCGAATCCTTGCTTCTCCGTGAGGGTCTTCATTCATAACGATCATCTCTACTCCTTCTCTATCTTGGTGGTGATTCTTCTCTTCTACTTCTTCTCTTAGGAGAATCTTCTCTTCTTTTGTAGGGTGTCGTACACTCATTGGAGTAGTGTCCGGGTCTCCCACAATTGTAGCAATTGCGCTCACGACTAGAAGATCTTTTGTCATTGTAGGACCTTGACTTGGAGCTTCTTTCTTTGCTTCTACTCTTGTAGAATTTGTTGAAGTTCTTCACCATTAAGCTCAATTCTTCATTGAAGGTTTGTTTCTCACTTGATGATGTGGGGGCTTCACATGAGGCTTTATAAGCACCACTTGACTTGTTGTGAAGTTCCTCCTTATCCTTGAGTGACATCTCATGAGCAACAATTCTTCCAATGACTTTCGTTGGCTTGAGATCTTTGTAATTTGGCACCATTTGGATCAATGTGCACACGGTATCATATTTTCCATCCAATGCTCTTAGGATCTTCTTGATGATGAATCTGTCGGTCATTTATTCACTTCCTAGGCCGACAATCTCATTTGTGATAAGAGCAAGCCTAGAGTACATTTCAGTGGCACCTTCACCATCCTTCATTTTGAACTTGTCAAGCTGACTTTGGAGCACATCCAACTTGGATTCCTTGACGGAGTCAGTACCTTCATGCATATCAATCAAAGTATCCCAAATTTCCTTTGCATTCTCAAGACGGCTGATTTTGTTGAATTCTTCGGGGCACAAGCCATTGAAGAGGATATCACAAGCTTGAGCGTTGTATTGCAACATCTTCAACTCTTCCGCGCTAGCTTCACGGTTCGGTTCTCTCCCATCAAAGAATTCACCTTGCAAACCAATACACACAATAGCCCAAACGGCGGGGTTATGTCCGAGAATATGCATTTTCATCTTATGCTTGCAACTAGCAAAATTAGTGCCATCAAAGTAAGGACCTCTACGGTGATAATTTCCCTCGCTAGACACCATACTCTCCCAGGTTGTGAAACCAATGCTATGACCAGCAAAAGCTATGGAAATCAAAGCAAATGGAGACCAAAGCTCTGATACCACTTTTAGGACCTTGAAGTATGTCTAGAGGGGGGGGTGATTAGACTACTTGACCAATTAAAAACTTAACCTTTTCCCAATTTTAGACTTTGGCAAATTTTAGCTATCTTTGAACAAGTCAAGCAATCTTCATGCAATTCAAGAAAGCATGCAAAATAGTATATAGGCAGCGGAAAATAAAGCATGCAACTTGCAAGAAAGTAAGGGGAAGGGTTTGGAGGATTCAAACGCAATTGGAGACACGAATTTTTTTGTCATGGTTCCGATAGGTGGTGCTATCGTACATCCACGTTGATGGAGAATTCAACCCAGGAAGGGTAATGGTTGCGCGAGTCCACGGAGGGCTCCACCCACGAAGGGTCCACAAAGAAGCAACCTTGTCTATCCCACCATGGCCGTCGCCCATGAAGGACTTGCCTCACTAGCGGTAGATCTTCACGAAGTAGGCGATCTCCTTGCCCTTACAAACTCCTTGGTTCAACTCCACAATCTTGTCGGAGGCTCCCAAATGACACCTAGCCAATCTAGGAGACACCACTCTCCAAGAAGTAACAAATGGTGTGTTGATGATGAACTCCTTGCTCTTGTGCTTCAAATGATAGTCTCCCCAACACTCAACTCTCTCTCACAGGATTTGGATTTGGTGGAAAGAAGATTTGAGTGGAAAGCAACTTGGAGAAGGCTAGAGATCAAGATTCATATGGTTGGTGAGGGAGTCCTGGATTAGGGGGTGTCCGGATAGCCGAACTATCACCGTTGGCCGGACTCCTGGACTATGAAGATACAAGATTGAAGACTTCGTCCCGTGTCCGGATGGGACTTTCATTGGCGTGGAAGGCAAGCTTGGCGATACGGATATGTAGATCTCCTACCATTGTAACCGACTCTGTGTAACCCTAACCCTGTCCGGTGTCTATATAAACCGGAGGGTTTTAGTCCGTAGGACGAACAACAATCATACCATAGGCTAGCTTCTAGGGTTTAGCCTATCTCGTGGTAGATCTACTCTTGTACTACCCATATCATCAATATTAATCAAGCAGGAGTAGGGTTTTACCTCCATCGAGAGGGCCCGAACACAGGTAAAACATTGTGTCCCTTGTCTCCTGTTACCATCCGCCTAGACGCATGCAGCCGGGACCCCCTACGAGATCCGCGGTTTGACACCGACATTGGTGCTTTCATTGAGAGTTCCTCCGTCGCGTCATCCTTAGGCCCGATGGCTCCTTGATCATCAACAACGGCGCGGTCGGGTGAGACTTTTCTCCCGGACAGATCTTCGTATTCGGCGGCTTCGCTGCTGCGGGCAATTCATTTGGCCATCTGGAGCAGATCGAAGCTACACCCCAGCCATCGGTCAGATTTGGGAGTTTGAACTACACAGCCGACATCCGCGGAGACTTGATCTTGACGGATTCGAGCCACAGCCAAGCGCGCCGCACTATCTCGATGGGCACGATCTAGCTCTGCCGTCGAACAGTGCCCTGGAGGCCGCACGAGTCCGCTCGACCCTTAGCTCGGAGCCGACTCCCCGATCGAGGGCGAGTGGTTGGACACCTCCTCGGGGCTCACGATCTCTCTGGCGATTGAGCGAACTCCATCCTGTCCTTTGTAGAGACCGTGACTCCAGGTGCGGACTCCTCTCCGTACTCGAGCCCTCCGCGCCCCATGTCGAATCCGATTGGGCGCGGTCATGGAGTTCACTGCCGCGGACATCTTTCAGCACTTTCGCCCTTTGGCGACATCCTGAATTCACTAAAGTCGCTCTCTTTATCGGAGAGCCTGGCGGACTACGGTCGGGAAGGTTGAGATCGGACGACGAAGAAATTCAACGCCCACCCACCACCCAATTTGTAGCCACTATCGATGATTTAACCGACATGCTTGACTTCGACTCCGAAGACATCGGCGGTATGGACGGCGATGCTGGAGCGACCAGAACCAGCGCCTCTGAGGCCTTTGGAAGGCCACCTCGTCATCGACATATACATGGTGGACATCCCAAAAGATGGGAGCGACAATGGAACAGCGGAGGATGACCCTCAAGAAACAGCCCAAGCGCGGCGTCGTGGCGCCGCTCTAATCCCGCCACAGCAAAAAGCAGTGATTACGGCACGGAGATAATAACACCACGGGCGGTGCGAAGACAACCCCTCGGCGAGGATTCAACACGGGAGAAGGAGAAGCCAGCCCTCATGATAGAAGCGGCATGTGGGAGGTGGAGGACGATAATTATATGCCTCTCTCCGAAGATGAGGCAAGCCTCGACGACGACGAATTTTTCATGCCTGAGGATCCCGCCGAACAGGAGCGTTGCAAACGTAGGCTTATTGCCACGGCAAGCAGCCTCAAGAAAAAGCAGCAGCAGGTTAGAGCTGACCAAGACCTGCTAGCTGACAGATGGACTGAAGTCCTTGCAGCCGAAGAGTATGAACTCGAACGGCCCTCCAAGAGATACACCAAACGCAGGCTGCTACCCCAATTAGAGGAATAAGCACCCAAACCTACATCACCAGCGCATGATGCGGCCGACCGGCCACCCCGTGGTCGCGACAGAGAGGCCTCTAGACCCTCCATTCAAGCCGCACTCCGGCGTCGCTCGAAAAGTACCAAGCCACGGGGAAACGCGTCAGACCTGCGAGACATATTGGAGGACAAGGAAAGGCAAACAAGATCGATCTACGGATCGCGTGGGTGCCCCACGACGCGTGATGATAACCGTCACGCCGGATACAGCAATTCGGCGGGCGAACACGATGAACAAAGCTCGTTTGAGCTGCGTCGTCATATAGCTCAATACAGAGGCGCCGCACACCCACTGTGCTTCACAGACGAAGTGATGGATCATCAAATCCCCGAGGGTTCCAAACCCGTAAACATCGAATCATACGATGGCACAAGAGATCCTGCGGTTTAGATCGAGGGCTACCTCCTCCATATCCACATGGCCCGCAGCGATGATCTACACGCCATCAAATACCTCCCACTCAAGCTCAAAGGACCACTCGGCATTGGCTTAACAGCTTGCCAGCAGAATCAATTGGTTGGTGGGAGGACCTGGAAGCCGCATTCCTTGATAACTTTCAGGGCACGTACGTGCGACCACCAGACGCCGATGACCTCAGCCACATAATCCATCAGCCAGAAGAATCAGCCAGACAATTCTGGACATGGTTCCTAACCAAGAAAAATCAAATCGTTGACTGTCCGGATGCAGAGGCCCTTGCAGCCTTCAAACATAACATCCGTGACGAGTGGCTTGCCCGACACCTAGGACAGGAAAAGCCGAAATCCATGGCAGCCCTCACAATGCTCATGGCCCGCTTTTGCGCGGGAGAGGACAGCTGGCTAGCTCGTAGCAACAACTTGACGAAAAACCCTGGTAGTTCGGATACCAAGGATTGCAATGGCAGGTCGCGTTGCAACAAGCCCAAGCGCCGCATTAACGGCGATAATGCTGAAGATATGGCAGTCAATGCCGGATTCAGAGGCCCTAAACCCGGTCAACGGAAAAATCCATTCAAAAGAAATATTCAGGGCCCGTCCAATCTGGACCGAATACTCGATCGCTCGTGCCAAATACATGGCACCCCGAAAAACCAGCCAACCACACCAACAGGGATTGTTGGGTCTTCAAACAGCGAGCAAGTTAAATGCGAACTCAATGACAAGGGGCTGCATAGCGATGGCGAGGAGGAGCCCGCCGCCGAACAATAGAGGACGAAGGGCTTCCCCCACAAGTGCGGATGGTGAACATGATATCGCAACCCACATACCCAAAAGGGAGCGGGCGTGCACTAAGGGGCGTATATGCGATGGAGCCAGCCGCCCCAAAGTTCAACCCATGGTCCTCTGCCCGATCACCTTTGATCGAAGGACCACCCACTAGCATCCGTCACGGCTGATTCGCCGCATTGGTTCTTGACCCAATCATCGACGGATTTCACCTCACTAGAGTCTGATGGATGGCGGTAGCAACCGAACCTGCTTTATCGGGATCGGTCGCAAAATGGGCATAGAACCCTCAAGGATTAAACCCACAAAGGCGACCTTTAAAGGCGTCATACTAGGTGTAGAGGCCAATTATACGAGGCTCGCTTACACTCGAACTGGTCTTGGATCCCGGATAACTTCGAAGCGAAGAGTTAATCTTCGACATAGTCCCGTTCTGCGCGGCTATCACACACCGCTTGGGCGAACCGCATTTGCAAAGTTCAATGCGGTGCCGCACTACGCATACCTCAAGCTCAAGATGCCAGGCCCTCGAGGAGTAATCACGGTCAATGGAAACACCGAACGCTCTCTCCGAACGAAGGATCACACGGCGGCCCTCGCAGCGGAGGTGCAAAGCAGCCTCTCACAGCAATTCTCAAGTCCGGCTATTAAACGTCCGGCCTCCGTCAAGCGCGCCCAGAGTAACCTACAACAAGACCGCCTGGCATGATCCGAGCACGCGTAGCAATCCGGCCCCAACCCCAGCCCTCGCGAAACAACGAAGCCAGTACTACGTGTACATAACTACGCTCTGGAGATACCATGGGCATAAGGGGAGGGGCACGACCACGGCACGCCTAGAATGCGGCTCAACCGCACTAGGGGCTCCCGATTGTGTCATTCTTTTTCTTCTTCTGTTTTCTTACTTTCAGGACTCCGTTTTCTAGAAGTCCTGTCCGGCACTAGAATTGTCGAACTCACGACGCAACAGCTAGGGAAGCAGAAAGCTACGTCGAGTGTCCAGGTGGTCTCTACTACGAGCATTATACCTGTTTTACATACCATCCATAGCTTACCCACGGAGGGACATGTTAAATAGTCCCATCCCTTGCTTATCGCACTATTTGTATCGCTCTGCTTCCATTGCAGTACCTTTTGAATGAACAATACATAGCTTTTGCCTATTATTGCACTCCTTTCTTTATCTATATATGTTCATTTCATGACATGTTGCACTGTACACTTTAGTGCGGCCAATACACGAGGCTTAAGTACCCCAAAAGTATGGTGTGATAAGTCGAACACTTTCACAAGTCGGCACCCGAACTTATAGCATTATATGCATCGGCTCGAATCATGTCTTGGGTCAATAGTTGGGTTTGCCCGGCTCCCATGTTTTGGTACCTTACGTTCCGTTATATCGGCTAAGGTAGCTGGGAGAACCACTGCGATTGTGCCCGGTTGAGCTGGGTTGAGCACCTCGGTGGAAAGCTAAAACTGACTGTCCTGATAGGGGCGAGAGCTGGTCGCTGTTCGAGAGGTTTTTGGTCCCTAAAGACTTATGCCGCTTAGGCGAGTCGGCATTGTCCGGCCAAGGCATGGATAGCGCCCGAACTTCGGTCTTCGAATACTAGGGGCTTCACGAAATTTAAAATTATAGAATTCTATGGCTAAGTGAGAGTGTTCAAGCACTATAAGTCCGGTTGCCTTGTTACGTTCGTTGGCGCCTCCTCGAAGGACCCAAGAATGGGAGCAAGAGCGCTCAAGTTTATCCCGAACACCCCAGCACTCGTGGCATGGGGGCTAAAGCCAACGACTTGCCATCTCTCAAATTTGATAAACGGCCGCATAGAAGGTAATATTTTAAATTCACAAGCGTTGCTTAGAGCATATGAACAAGTTTTCAGCGTACAGGATACAAATGCGAGTCTATTCAAAAATTACATCTTTGGAGCACTATACGACGGGCACCCTTGGGGCGCCCTCATAGTACATTTCGAACTGCGATGCTCCTTGCCCTTGGTGGCCGTCGTCACAAGCTTCTCGCATCCAGCTTGCCCCATTGCACTTTAGCACGGGCAAGGGCCCGACAGGCACTTTCAATGCAGACAGGCGCAGTGACTTCAATCCATGGACAAAGGCGTCCACCAGCCACCGCACTAGCACGAAGTAGCTCCCAGGCATGGCTTCCAATGGCCACAGCCAAACTATGAGGCCCTTCATGGCCTGTTCGGCAACCTTGTGGAGCTCGACTAGCTGCTTCAGCTGGTCGCTCAAGGGCACCGGATGTTCGGCCTCGACATCTTGAGACGAACACCTTCTCCGTCGAGCTCCCCTCCTTGGCGCGGTAGAACTTCGGCGACATCGGACACACTCTGAGGCAGATCTGTGAATGCTCCTGGACAGCTCCGGATTCGGGTAAGTAATAGGCAATTCACTTTCACATGCTTGCTTTGCATAAAGAATGCCTTACCCGCCGCTATCTTCTTTAATGATTCAATTTCTTGGAGGGATTTTTGGGCTTCGGCCTTAGCGGCTTTGGCACTCTCAAGAGCCGAGGCGAGCTCGGACTTTCTAGTCTTTGAGTCACGCTCCAAACTCTCGTGTTTTTCCACGAGAGCCTGGAGCTCTTGCCGCACCTCCGCCACCCGCTCCTCCTACTTCTCTCGCTTGGTGTGCTCCGCGGCCGCTTTGCTTTCGGCCGCGGACACAGCTTCCTTCAGGGTCGCCACCTCGTTCGTGGCCCCTACAATACCCACGTTATTCCTGTCATTTTTCGCAACCAACTCCTTTCTATAAGTTATTTCTTTAATAAGGTATTGCTTACCTTCCCTGTCCTCGAGCTGCTTCTTGGCAAGGCTTAGCTCGTTCTCGGACCACTCGAGGCTCTGCTTCAATGCATTGACCTCCATGATCGGTCTGGTAGAGGTCGTGGCGCCTCTGCATTCGCATATTGACATACTTATGTTAGACTCCTGTGTATACCTTTTTAGATCCTTAGTCCGGCTTTTCTTTCCGAACACCGAACTAAGCATCAGGGGCTATTGTCTATGCGGTAATATTTTTACATACTCTAAACTTAATTCAAAGCCTGTTAGAAGGCTGATGCAGGCTTGATCAGACCGCTCTTGGCGGACTGAACTTTCTGGATCACCACACTCATAGCAGATGCGGTGCTCCTCGTTGATGGGCGCCGTTAAGCGCCTCCGGCAAGCTATCCGGTGCCTCCGGATGAGGCGGAGGTCACCGGCGTCGTAGTCTTGCCCTTCTTCGAGCCGCTTGCGGACTTGGAACCAGAAGGTTACGAGTGCGGAGTCCGGCACGAGGCGGACTTAGAAACCCTCGGGGTTTCGCCCCTTGCGCCCGAGTCAGGAGGTCGCCTTGCGGCGCCTCCAGGACTACCTCCTCCTGGCTGGGCCCCTTTAGGGACTCCACCGCGGTGTCGTCGGCGACACGAGGAGAAGAGGCAGTCGGAAGTGAAGTGCTATTCACATCCGACGAACCCAGGGAGCCGCTCGACGAAGCGGCGAGCTCGTCCTTGGGCGGGCTACATGGTCATATTCGGCGTTAGAAGACACTATGCGACAAATAAAAGGTCATGAACTATTCCGGAGTCCGGACACTTACGATCTCGCCAGGGGCTTGGCCCTTGTTGGCCACTCCTCCTCGTCGTTGTTGGCGTTGGTGGAGAAGTCCGGAGGAAGGGTCCTTCCTTTCTTGGACCCTTCGGCCTTGCCAGTCGGGGCGGCATTCCTTTTCTTCTCTCCCCCCGCTGGGGGAGAGGCTTTTGTTTCCTCCTCCTCGTCCTCAGAGGAGGATTCTGCCTCAGAGTCGTCGGACGATGAGTCCAACAGCACCTGGCGCCGGGAGCTCCTTCGAGTTCCCGTGGCCTCCTTCTTGGCCTTCTTCTCCGGCACCACGTGAGGTGTCGAGACCCAGCAACCCGTTAATCGGGCGTCCGCTGGGTTTTTACGGCAAGGGGCAGACGGTTAATCTGTCCGGGCGTCTTTAGCCGATCTGTCAAAGGTTAGGGAGCTTTAGATCCCGCATAGAGTCAAACTATGAAAAAATAGTCCCATAAAGGGTAAAATAACTTACCTCGCTGGCTTGGCGCTGCGAGCTGAATCCGCGATCTTGATGGCGGATGTGGGACCCTCGGCGCCTTGAACGGCACCTTCCGGGCATCTTCGTGCGTGGTGTCGAAGAGCCTTTTAGAGTTGGTGTTGTGCGGATCGAACTCCACAATTTGAAGGCCCATTGCTGGCATGGGAGAATCTGGCGGATGAGCATCACCGGATTACGTTGACAAGCTTGAGATTCTTGTCCACAGGTTCGGGACCTTGAGTTTGGAGTCGGACAGCTCTTCGAATCACCCCACGTCGGGCCGTCTCTTTCCATGGCGTGAGCCGTGTGGGGAGCGGATCAGAATTGAGGCGCCGCCCATTGAGAGTCAGCGGCTTGGTGATGTAGAACCACCCGATTGCCACCTTTATGGTCTCCACAAAGAGCCCTCGAGTCATAGGACTTTGGCCATCTTGCCAACCATGGCGCCTCCGCACTCCGCTTGGCGGCCGCCCACTACCTTGACTTGACATTGAAGGTCTTCACCATAAGCGAAGTGGGGCTGGATGCGAAGGAAGGCCTCGCACTGACGATAAGCGCCGAGATGTTGAGGATGAAGTTTGGGGCCAGATCATGGAAATCCAGGCCGTAGTAGAACATGAGCCCCGGACAAATGGGTGAAGTGGAAAACCTAGTCCATGGGAGGAAGTGGGTGAGAACACCACCCTCTCATGGGGCCCGGGGGTGGGAATGAGCTGCCCCTCATCGGGTAGCCGGTCTTGCGATGTTCTTTGGACAAGTATCCGGCCTTCCGCAGCTTTTGATGTGCCCCTCAGGAGGGAGGAGGCCATCCACTTGCCTCCGCTCCGGACATAGTTGGAGAAGGTTGAGGTGGGATGTGCGGACTTGGGCGCTGGAGCTCGAGTGTGCGGAAATGGATGAGCAAAGGAGGAAGAAGTCGTAGGTGAAAAGGTGGATCCTTATCCCCTTATATGGACGGACGAAGTTATGCGTCCCCCACCAGCCTGGTAAAACTCGCTTATCTCCCAAGCACCGTAATCAATGGCGCGGTTGGGTTACCCACGCCCGTATTGATGAGAATCCCATAATAAGGGGGCACGATCTCCGTTTTGATAAGACGTGACAAGGAAACCGCCTCGCTAAACTCGCTGAGGTGGAACAGTAAAAACGATTCATATAAAGGCCTGGCTGTGGTGTGATGTCACGCCGCAGAATACGTCAGCAGATCTGTGCAAAAGATATTCTCTCTACGGTGGTATGTGGAACTTGTTTTGCAGAGCCGGACACTATCCTGGTGTTCAAAATCTTCTATGAAGTATTCGGAGGAGGAACCCGCCTTGCAATGCCGAAGACAATATCTGCGCCCGGACTAAATCGTCATTGAAGCCTGGTTCGAGGGACTCTTGAGGAGTCTGGATTAGGGGTGTCCAGGAGAGCGAACTATCACCGTTGGCGGACTCTGGACTATGAAGATACAAGATTGAAGATTTCGTCCGTGTCCGGATGAGACTTTCCTTGGCGTGGAAGGCAAGCTTGGCGTCTGGATATGTAGATCTCTTACCATTGTAACCGACTACTGTAACCCTAACCCTATCCGGTGTCTATATAAGCCGGAGGGTTTTAGTCGTGAGACGAACAACAATCATACCATAGGCTAGCTTCTAAGGTTTAGCCTCCTTGATATCGTGGTAGATCTACTCTTGTACTACCCATATCATCAATATTAATCAAGCAGGAGTAGGGTTTTACCTCCATCGAGAGGGCCGAACACAGGTAAAACATCGTGTCCCTTGTCTCCTGTTACCATCCGCCTAGGCGCACATTCGGGACCCCCTACCGAGATCCGCCGGTTTTGACACCGACAGTTGGAATGGTATATCTTGGCCTCAACACATGAGTAGGTGGTTCTCTCTTAGAAATGGTAAGTTGGAAGTGTAGGTTTGTTCTGATGGCTCTCTCCATGAATGAAGAGGATGTGGAGGGGTATATATAGCCTCCACACAAAATCTAACCGTTACACACAATTTACCAAACTCGGTGGGACGAATCATCAAACTTCGGTCGGACCGATTTAGTAAACCTAGTGACCGTTAGAGTTTTCGTGGGACTGACATGCAACTCGATGCGACCGATATGGTTAGGGTTAGGGCATAGCGTAATGTCGATGAGACCGATTACACAAACTCGGTGAGACCGAATTTGGTAATTAGCTAACCGGAGAGTTGGTCGGAGTAAACTTCGGTGGGACGGTTAAGCTCTTTGGTGAGACCGAAAAGTTCTGAAAGGGAAGCAGTATACATTGCAATCTCGGTGGGACCGATCGCTCACCGGTTAGACCAAAAGCGTTCTGAAGGGAAGCGGAGATTACAATCCCATCTCGGTGAGACCGAGATCCCTATCAGTGAGACCGATTTGCCTAGGGTTTGTGGCGGTGGCTATGACAATTGAACTTCGGTGGCGCGGATAGAAAAATTGGTAGGGCCGAGTTTGACTTTAGGTTTAGGTCAAATGTGGATGTGAGAAAGTAGTGGAGGGTTTTGGATCATATCACTAAGCACATGAAGCAAGAGGCTCATTAAGCAACACCTCATCCCTCCTTGATAGTATTGGCTTTTCCTATAGACTCAATGTGATCTTGGATCACTAAAATGTAAAATGTAGAGTCTTGAGCTTTTGAGCTTGAGCCAATCCTTTGTCCTTGATATTTTGAGGGATCCACTTTCATCATCCATGCCATGCCATTCATTGAGCTTTCCTGAAATATTTGTCTTGGAATAGCATTAGCTCAATGAGCTATATGTTGTTATCAATTACCAAAACCACCTAGGGATAGTTGCACTTTCAGTTATACACGCCCCGGGGGCTCCTCCCGGAGGGGCCCCCCTCCCACGCACAAGTGGAAGCACCATGCTCCGCGCTGGCCGTCAACACTGCCGAGGAGCGGCTATGGCCGTGCACAAGCGGAAGCACTATGCTCCGCGCTGGTGAAAATCAACTGAGGGCGGCTTCGTGGTCGTACCAACCTCAGGGAGCCCTAGAGCTTAGCGTCCAGCCTCACCGCAACGCCTCCCTTCGGGAGAGCCGTGCGAGGGGGCTGGGCATGGGGGCTGCGCTCGGGTCACACCCAAGCATACGCTACCCAACCAGGTCTCCCGGACCTGGGGGCTGCGCTTGGGTCACGCCCAAGCGCACGCCACCCAACCAAGTCTCCCGGACCTGGTCGTCGCACGCCCCTCCCGAGGCCTCGGCGAGGGCAGGTATGGAGATTGTTTGCATGTCAAGGGGGACTCCTGAGCATCACGACTCAGGAGCCTAACTGGTCACGTAGCCCCTCACTCCTTGGTCCATCCTGTTCTCCGGTCAGCCCAATGGCGGTTGAGGTATGCGCGGGACCGGGCTCTGCCGACGTAGAACATTAACCCATCCTCGCGCATTTTTCCTATAAGCTGTTTGCGCGTCAAGGGGGATCTTGAGCATCGCGACTCAGGAGCCTAACTAGTCACGTAGCCCCTCACTCCTTGGTCCGTCCTAGTCTCCAGTCGGCCCAATGGCGGTTGAGGTATGCGCGGGGCCAGGCTCTGCCGATACAGAACACAAAGTGGATAGGAAGAAAATCGCAAAACCTCGAAGCAAATACTACAAGACATATTGTTTTCACAATACCGAATGCAGGTTTAACGCCTCCACGAGGCCTGACACATGATTGCAGGAATAAAACAGGAAAGGAGCCGCATGTCACCCCTGGACACCATTGGTGCCCGTAGGCGACACTCCTCCCTTGGTGGTGTCGCCTTCGCCTGGGTCACCGGCCGGAGCTGCAGGAGCAGCGTCGCCTCCAGCCAGAGGCACGAAAGCAAAGCCGCGGAACTTCTCCAGCAAGGCCTCCACCTGACCTTGCACGGCTACGGCGGCAGCTGCACAGTGTTCGTCAGCGATAGGTTACTGCAGTTCGTCAAGACGGGCGTTGGGGTCGCGAAGGTGCAGATGACTGAAGACACAAGTCAATGCAGCTGAAGAAAGGACACTGGCTTCTGCCTCTGTCATGGGACCAAAACCCTCCACGACTTCCTCGAGCGCATCTACCAAGAAAGGAAGCAGCTGGGCAGGGCCATCCTCGTCGGTGGCCAGCGGCCTCTCCAAGCCGTTCTCGTAGAGCGTCTTCAGCACCTTGCGAGACCTTTCCTCGAGGTCGGCGAAGGCCTTGTGATCTTCGGCCAGGGACCTCGCCTTGGCGTTGAGATCGACCTCCCTCGCCTTCACCTTCTGCTCCAGTGCCTCCAGCCGGCTGCGCTCCGCGGCCTGCACCTTCGCCAGTTCCACCAGCTCGGCGTCGCGGCTCCTGTTGGCGTCCTCTCGAGCCTTCACCTCCTCCTCCTTCGCCCGGCGGTCACGGGTTTCTTCGGCGTGCTGGTCACGCAGGCTCTTCAACTCGTCCTCCAACACCCGGCAGTAGTCGCGAGCGGTCTCGGCGTTCTTCAGCGCCGCGTCGCGTTCGGCCACAACTTTGGCGGCGGCTTGTTTCCCCTTCTCGGAGGCGGACGTGGCCTGGCTCAGCGATGCTCGAACCACCAAGTCAGAATGAAGCCAGCCAGTGGCCAGCTCTAGGTGCCCAGCTACTAGGCATGGGTCCGCGCCCAGGAGATCTTCCCGCAGCTGGGCCATCCCCGAAGGAGCACGCTCAAGGGCGGCAGAGGAAGGAGAGGAGCCTGGAGTCAGAGGCGCGGCAGGAAGAGGGGGCGGCGTAGTTACCAGAGCCTGGGGGATCAAGGGCTCCTGACCTCTGTGACCTCATCAGCCGAGCCAGGCGCCGGCACCTCAGGAACCAGCGGGGCCACGGGGGTTGAATCCTCCTGACGATGCTCCCCTTGGCCCCGCGAGGGCGACCGGGTTGAGGAAGTGCGAGTGCTGCTGCCTCCTTTCTCCGTGGAGGGGGGCGCGACCGCAGTATCCTCCTTCCTTTTCTTCGCCGAAGGTGTCGGCCTGATCAACCAAGGATGAACGTCAGGAAATAACAAGTACAGGCAGGGACAAGACGAAGCTCAAGGCACTTACCGATCCACCGCGACATGTTCCACCTTCCGCTTGGGGAGCTTGAAGCCCGAAAGCTTCGGAGCCTGGGGAGTAGGCGCATGGGTTCCGGGGGCAGAAGACGGCGCAGTAGAAGGGCTAGAGGCAGCCCCCGGCGGTGTCAAGACGGAGGCAGCATCTCGAGGAATCAGTGACGACCTGCTCCTTGTCGGGACGACGGGCAGTTCTCCCTCCTCCTGGCGGGCATCGACATCGGCGTCGTCAGGAAGGGCGCGGAGGATTTCAGCTTTGCTCAAGGGGGAGTTTTCCCCCATCTATTCGAGGGTCGCCTCCGAGTCCCCCTCCTCTTCTTTCCCCCCGCGGGACTCGTCAGAAGATAGCTCCACCGGCTTCGGCGCCGCAGGGGCTCCGAAGAGCGCAGGCGGCACCAGCCCGCGCGCGTCGAAGGTCGGCCTGGAGGCCACTATTTGCTCCCAGTCCTTGCGAAGGAACAAGAGAGTTAAGGCGCTCGGTGGGTACTCCTGGTTGTCCCCAACCAGGAGGCGCAGGACAGCAGCCAGTTCATTGTCATGCAGGGCCCCCGGCCTCAGGCGGGTCTTGTCTTCTTCGTCACAAAGCTTCCACAAGGGGTGCGCACGCGCCTGGAGCGGGGCGACGCATAACATCAAGAATTCCCTCAGGAGCATGGCCCCTGTGACCTTCGCCGCCTTCACGTTGCCCGGCTTCAAGTTGGTCTGCATCTGCTCCAACACCGACGATGCCCGCTCGTCAGTAAGCTCTGCATGGGGCCACCCATTGTCAGACTGGGGCGCCTCCGACGGCAATGCCAAGTGCGGGTGGGCGCACTTAGCGTCCATCATGACCCATTTGGCCCGGATGTTGTCGGCTCTCTTCCCGGTGCTCGAGATTGAGTTGGCCTTGCCCGATGCGACGAAATTGGCGCACCCGGAAACGTGCGCGCCGCTGACATGAAGGAAGAAGAGGTGGCGCAGAAGAGCCACAGACGGCATCACGCCTAGGTACGCCTTGTAATAGTAGGCGAAGATGGATAGGAGGAGGACAGAATTGGGATGGAGGTGCAACGCCTGCAGCCCGTAGTGGTCGAGGACCTCATAAAAGAAATCGGAGAAGGGAGGAACCAACCCGGCGGTGATGCTGCTCGTAAAGAAGGGGAAGAAGGTGCTTCCCTCAGGCTCCGACACGTCGGAGGCAAGCCGGAGCTCCGTCTTCCCCCATTCATTGATCTCCCCCGCCGTCAGCAGGCGCGTGGAGGCAAGGCTCTTCCCCGTGACATTGGACGCTTCAAGGGCCGGCTCGTAACAAGTCGGCACCAAGGAGGGCTTGACTTTGCGCGACACCATTAGTCGCTGATGCGGAGCAAGATTGAAGCAGATCTGGAGGTATCGGCAGCGAAGAGTGAGAAAGAGGATCTGAGGCAAGGCGCAAGGGAACAGTGGAGGCAAACGTTATCCACGCCAGCCTTTTGTCAAGTCGAGCAGTTGCCGAGGCAGTGTGGGGAAGTGGAGACGCCCACGTCCAATCAACCGCCACGCATCGACCAAGGCCGCGGGCTTTTGGGGCCCAGCGGGGCTCCGTCTTGACCTTTGGCTTCGCCGTGAAGCCAAGCCAGCGCACTGTGGACCGGGGGCTCTGCCGGTGTTACAGGAATGGGGTCCCCAAACACTGCACTGCGGCCCACGGCGTGGCTGCGCTAGCGAACTGTCTGACCCATCTTCATCAACAAAGCAATCAAGACCCTCGCGAGGCCAAGCCTCATGGCCGGACGATGCAAGACCTCCTCGAGGCGGCCTCACCAGGTTGCCTCGCGAGGCGGAGAAACAAAGCGGGGCAAACCTCGCGAGGCTCCCATGGCGTGAGCCATGGCGATCAAGATCGGTGAGGCGCCGAGGCGGGCGCCAGGCGCGCGTCGTCCTTGTTCCCTCTTTGGTGCTAAGGAGGCAAGTGCGGTAGCGGAGTACCAAGGCATCAGGCAAAGGTTTCCATATTGTTGCAACGAGACCAAGACCAGCCGGACGGCAGGACGGAGGTCACCATGGAGCCCAAGACGGTGTCTCCACCAGAATCTTTTGCAGGTGAAGACCGCTTTTGTCGGGATAAGCTGTACTAGTTGTCCCCCTTCGAATTGGCCGTTGTTGGCTCCCTTCCCGCTTAATATTTGGGAAGAGGACCAGGGCCTATATAAGTAGAACTAACCACCACGATAGGGGAAAGCTTGATCTCATTTGATGGAGAGCCAATCCTTAGCCACACATCGAACACAAGAACACCTCAACCTCAAGAGGCTGTTCTTCCCCTTGTACTATTCATCATTAGCCCAAGAGGCAATCCACCACCACCACCTTTGGGTAGGGTGTTACACCTAGCATGGCCCGAACCATATAAATCTTGTGTCTTTGTGTTGTGAGTTAAATCAAGTTAGTCCATGAGATCTTAGCGAGCTAGGCGTGAATCGATGAGGAGGAAATCTCCGCGTGCACCCCGGTGTTCGAACCTTGAGGGTTTTGCCGGAACCCGTGATCCGACAGAGCGCTTAGAGGCAACTATTTGCATAGGCCTTTCCGCGCGGCGACCGAGGATATTTTTCACCCTTTTCACATAGGCCGCCAACACCCCCCATCGCCCGCCCGCGTTTCACTCAACTAGTCCACCCAATCTCCATCGCCAGCTCCCCCCCAGATCCACCACAAAACCCTCTCCGGCGCCGGCGTGCTCACCCCGGCCGTGTGCCCACTCTTCGGCATCAAGCCTACCTCCACTACCGTTCCCAACACGCGGCTGCCTGCGCCTCGCCGTCTTCGTTTGCTCGGGCGGGCGATGGGGGGCCGGCTCGTACCAAGGGCCGGCTCGTACCAAGTCGGCACCAAGGAGGGCTTGACCTTGCGCGGCACCATTAGTCGCTGATGCGGAGCAAGATTGAAGCAGATCTGGAGGTATCGGCAGCGAAGAGCGAGAAAGAGGATCTGAGGCAAGGCGCAAGGGAACAGTGGAGGCAAACGGTATCCACGCCAGCCTTTTGTCAAGTCGAGCAGTTGCCGAGGCGGTGTGGGGAAGTGGAGACGCCCACGTCCAATCAACCGCCACGCATCGACCAAGGCCGCGGGCTTTTGGGGCCCGCGGGGCTCCGTGCTTGACCTTTGGCTTCGCCGTGAAGCCAAGCCCGAGCGCACCTTGGACCCGGGGGCTACTGTCGGTGTTCTAGGAATGGGGGTCCCCAAACCTGCCTGCCTGCGGCCCACGGCGTGGCTGCGCTAGCAGGCCTGTACGGCCCATCTTCATCAACAAAGCAATCAAGACCCTCGCGAGGGGCCAAGCCTCGCGAGGCGGACGATGCAAGACCTCCTCAGGAGCGGCCTCACCAGGTTGCCTCGCGAGGAGCGGAGAAACCAAGGCGGGGCAAACCTCGCGAGGCTCCCATGACGTGAGCCATGACGATCAAGATCAGGCGGGCGCCAGGCAGGCGCCAGCGCGCGCATCGTCCTTGTTCCCTCTTTGGTGCTAAGGAGGCAAGTGCAGGCACGGAGTACCAAGGCATCAGGCAAAGGTTTCCATATTGTTGCAACGAGACCAAGACCAGCCGGACGGCAGGACGGAGGTCACCATGGAGCCCAAGACGGTGTCTCCACCAGAATCTTTTGCAGGCGAAGACCGCTTTTGTCGGGATAAGCTGTACTAGTTGTCCCCCTTCGAATTGGCTGTTGTTGGCTCCCTACCCGCTTAATATTTGGGAAGAGGACCAGGGCCTATATAAGTAGAACTAACCACCACGATAGGGGAAAGCTTGATCTCATTTGATGGAGGCCAATCCTTAGCCACACATGAACACAAGAACACCTCAGCGTCGGAGGCTGTTCTTCCCCTTATACTATTCATCATTAGCCCAAGAGGCAATCCACCACCACCACCTTTGGAGTAGGGTATTACACCTAGCGATGGGCTGAACGATATAAATCTTGTGTCTTTGTGTTGTGAGTTCGTCAAGTTAGTCCATGAGATCTTAGCGAGCTAGGCGTGAATCGATGAGGAGGAAATCTCGCGTGCACCCGGTGTTGAACCTTGAGGTTTCTGCCGGAACCCGTGATCTGACAGAGCGCTTAGAGGCAACTATTTGCATAGGCCTTTCCGCGCGGCGACCGAGGATATTTTTCACCCTTTTCACATAGGCCGCCAACACCCCCCCATCGCCCGCCCGCGTTTCACTCAACTAGTCCACCCAATCTCCATCGCCAGCTCCCCCCCAGATCCACCACAAAACCCTCTCCGGCGCCGGCGTGCTCACCCCGGCCGTGTGCCCACTCTTCGGCATCAAGCCTACCTCCACTACCGTTCCCAACACGCGGCTACCTGCGCCTCGCCGTCTTCGTTTGCTCGCCAGGCACTCTCGAGCATATCGATGCTGTAACCCTCCCCTCTCCCGTGGTCCGACCGGGTTTGCATTAAGAAGTCTGTTAGTTACTGCTCTCCATCACGGTGAGGCATATTTCCTTGCAATCCCTCTTCCTATTTTGTTCGTATGTTCCCAAATTGGCTATAAATAACGGAGAGCGTATATATGTTCATTATCTACCTTCCTAACTAGTACATATAAGTTGTATTTGTTCCTATAATTTACTGCCTAGTACAGATCGCAGGCGCCCGAGTCATACAAACTTAACAAATTAGCCGTACATTTTCTAAATTATTGCATGACATGTTTAGAAAGCTTGATACCAAGTTGTTAGTTTTATGCTTATCCACCTTTCCTGAGTTTCGCATGTGTTCTCTGTAGATGCCGATTAGCAGCGACAACACTCATGCTTCAGGCGATGTATCTTCATCTGATTCCAACAACCCTAGGTCTTCAGCAGATGGTGAGGGATCAACTAATCTTGAACGGGATAGAGCTGAGTAATTACCCTTCTGGTCAGGACACGGAGGAACGCTCCAAGGAAGCCCACACATTAGCCTAAAGGTTTATATGAAGTAAACAAGATCGATTTAAAGCCTTGGGCTCAGTGTGTGTGGATTTGTTGGCAAGGCAAGGCTCAACACTAATCTGTCGGGGTTTTGGAAGGCTGACACAGAAACACAGCGACGGATAGTCCGGGAGATCATGGAGAATGCAGGTGGAACACGCTGCACTGAAGAAGGCTAGGGATGCTTGCAGAAATTGGAAGCACGTGCTGTACAAGAAGTACTTGAGTGAAGGCAAGGACCCAATCCCCTCATACCCCGAAATTAGAAAGGCAGACCTGGCAGAATTCAAAAGGGTCAGGGCAACTAAAGAGTTTGCTGAGAAGAGTTTCAAGCAATCGGAACTTCATAAGAAGAACATACACCCCCACCGTATGGGTGTGGCAGGATACTACGACATGAAACCGATATGGGACCAGGAGGACAAAGAAGCAGTAGCGGCGGGTGGAATCCGGCCTTTAGTGAAATCAGGGGCCAACGCGCCAGAGACTACTTGCGGGCATGTGCAAGGAGGCGTGATGATGGAACTTGTTACTTTAAAAACTTACATGACGAAGAACTGTATCAAGTGATGTTAGAGGCTTCCAAGATCCTGGAAGGTTCTCTGAGGAACTTCGAGGCCATGTGACATTACATGCATTGCTCACGGTAACAAGAGAGCCCCCGGCCGTGCAAAGGGGTATAGGTGTTAATGTCCCGCACAAGAGGGCTTTCACACTCGGCAAAGAAGAGAGCTCGGCATGAAAAATCGAGGAGTGAAATGAAGCAGAATGCACTGTATGAAAGGTTGAGGAAGGAAATGTATCCGGCTGTTCGAAAGGATATTGAGGAGTCAATGATGATGCAGAAGACTCTAACACTGACAGATAGCCAATAGATGGGAGGGGAGGCGGGCATGGAGGATGCTGCTTATTATGTGACAACACTGCACAAGAGTAGATGTGCATCAGCTGACCCCAGCGACACTGAGACTGCAACTGCTCATGATGATGCTATATCCGATCTATCTAGAATGAAAGGGAGACTGAAGGGCGTGCTTACACATTATGAACGTACATTAAAATGTGCAACAGCCTGGGTTTGCCCACCCTTCTTGGAAGATGGCCTCTTGTTGGACAATGTGCCATTGAAGTCGAGCTGTGTGAAGTGCAATGTGACTGAAGTAAAGCCTGGATTCCATGAATTTGCCCTGAAGAATGTCCTAGGAGACTTCAATGAGCAAAGGACCTTGGGAGAAACACTGTTACATCACATCCAGTGGCCACGAAAGGAAATAGAGTTCATCGATGAGATCCCTGAAGCCCCGCCAAGAGAAACCAATGTTGCCCCTCAACCGGTGACACTCTCCTTGCCGCAGCAGCTCTCGCGTGCTTCCCCCAAAGAACCTAATACTCGTAATTCGATGGTTGATGCATCAACCTGTGATCAGCCGGCCCAACTTTGTGGCGTACATGCCATGGCATCCTCCGCTCCAAAGTAGCTAGTGGCAAGTCCTACAACTGTTGAAGACGCACCACCGATTCAAATGCTGGCCGCTGAAGCAGTGGGGGGAGAGCCAGCTGCAGTACATGCTCAGCAGATCAACCTGGTGGAATGGACTTCTAAGCAGTCTGTACATCCAGAACTAACTGCGCATCACTCCGTCGGTCTGTAGTCGTGTGATCAGCATACCAATGCGTTAGCACTTCCTGCTTAGCAAACCAACGCGTTGGCACGGCCTCCTCAGCACGCAGACAAGTTGGCAGCACCAGCACAGAAACCCTACATAGCATCAACGCATGGTCAACAGTCCGATGCCTCTGCTCCTACAGCCCAGTAGTCCGTCAGAGCAGCACCGCCAGCTCAGCTGTCCATCATAGATAAACCTTTTGCTAGGCAGTCCGTCGAAGCTTCACTGTCTGCTCGGCAGTCTACCTTGCAGCCAACCAGATGTTCTACCGGAAATGCTTCAATTACCAAGAAGGAAGTGGCCAAAACGGCTACACCCACAAGGAAGCACGGCGGGAGAATGAAGAGGAAAGAGAACAATTGCCTCTTACGTAAAGCACTCATCGCCCAGAACCAAATTAACAGCAGGTTGTTCAAATCAGGGAGTAATATTATTTCGGACGACATGGATGATGAAGAAGTAGATTTGTTGCTTGCTAAAAGTAAAGCCGACATACTTGAATCATGCAATTACGTCCATGGCCGACCATTTCTTGTTGGCGAATACTTTGATGAGTGCAGCTCCAGTTGTCGCGAGTTACATGAATATTGCATGGATCAAATGTCAGCTGGTCATCATGGTTTGCTAGTCCACTACAACAGAGATCATTTCCGACATGATGCTGGTTCCATCAATGTGAGTTTCGAGGACTTACATCTCTTCTTAAACTTCAATGAGATCGATGCCACTCTTGTTAGATGCCTGATTTTGTAAGTACTTAACAAACTCTGATCAACTTCTCCATACAAGGCTGGCCATATCATGAACGGTAAGTCAAGTAAGCAACCACACATACACTGATTGTCTTTTCGATTTCGACATAATTCGTAAGTTCATGGCTTTCTTAATATGTAGCAATCTTTGGATATTGGTATTCATTGTTCCAAACAAGAACACAGTTTAGTACATCGATTCTCTCAGAGAGTCAACAAACGCTCAGGATCTGACACATATTTATAAATTCATGGATAGGTATTGAATTCTACGATGTTGAAATTAATTTGCATTCACATCTGGTTCAATAATTGATGTTGTCAAAATTCATCTTCATTTGCAGTGTGCTCGCATTATGGAAAACTAAACTAGAGAACCTGTTCAAGAGGGAACTACCTCTGCAGCACGAGATCGTTTCTCCGTTAACACACCGAAATCCGTTATTTTCGGAAAATTTATCCAACAAATACCTTTTCTTACGCTAGTAAAATATTCAAGATTCTAAGTAAACCTCTTTCTATTTTGTCCAAAGAAAAAATAATACATCTAACACCAGTTAGGTTGTTCCTAACAGGACAAATACATGACTAATTTTGTACAAAAAATTTCAGTGTCCTCAGCAAGAAGCAGGGACCAACTTTCGTGGATACTATGTTTGCAGACACATGATCTCCATCTGCAAATCTGCTGATAGTTGTGACGATCCTCGCGAATTAGTACCAGTAAGTCTATCTTAATTAATATCTTTCCACTCATATGGCACATTCTGATCTTACAAATACTACAGCTCATCTTAGAACCGAGGACCCCTGAACTGCTCCCGGCTAGTGAATTGCTGATGGTTTGGAGATTTATCAGCGACTTCTTCCTGAATCACTACATCAATCCCACTGGCGATAATGAAGATTTCAGCATGCATTCTCCTGAAACATTGAGTAAGAGTTAGCCGCTAAACATATACACATGGATCCATTGTTTTCCATCTGATGAGGTCTTCGTATTTCATACACTATGATTAATTATGTAATGCATATATGTGTGGACAAATCATTGGAATTTAGCTACCATATGTTCAATTCCAATAGTTGCGAAATCTGATGAATGTTCTTCCTCTGGACACTATTTATTCAATTGAATATTGTGGCGAATTTGCTTTTTGCGTGCCGATTCAAAATGGGATATTTTTGTTTATTTGTTCAATTGAATATTGTGGCGAATTTGCTTTTTGCGTGCCGATTCAAAATAGGATATTTTTGTTTATATTTTCAATTGAATATTGTGGCGAATTTGCTTTTTGCGTGCCGATTCAAAATGGGATATTTTTGTTTTAACTTGGCAATTGCTCTGCACACGGTTCAACTAAATGAGTGTGTGCGATCCACATCGGAAAGCATACGTCAATCGTAGTGGAACCGTCGGTGATACACATCCAATCACAAACGATTTGCAGCGCTACTACGTGTGCGTAGGGTCTGTGGAACCGTTTGTGATATCGCGTTATCGCACACGAGAACTCGGAGTAAACCATGCCCAATGTAAAATACAATCCCAATCGTAATTTTTTCAGGAAACGTGTGGGATCCCAAACGAAAAGCACACGTCACTCTTGCTGTAACCGTCGGTGATACACAATAAATCACAAATGGTCTGCAGCACTTGTATGTGTGCAAAGGGGCTCCTGAACCATTTGTGATAGAACATTATCGCAGGCGGTAATTGTTGGGAAGCGTGTGTGATGGAGTCTTGCATCGCAGACGGGTTACACAGAAAACTCGTGTGCGATGGGGCACAAATCGCACATAGTTCATATGTTGGCCCGTGTGCCTTACATACTGTTTCCCAAACGGTTCATTACGACATGTCGTTTGGTTTCATTGCGTCATTAGAAACGTTTAATCACCGATCCCACACGTGCGAAAGAATTTAGTGCGTGCTGCATCGCACACGATTACATTTTGGAAGGCCTCTGGATCATTGCTCCATGTCCCCAACGATTTCTGGGTCGTGTGGGAAGGACCCCCTATCGCCAACACTCACTTGGCGACGGTTCCAAATGCCATCGCGGAAAGGGGTTAAAAACCGTTTGTATAGCACCGACGCATAACAGTGCGAGGCCGAGCCAGGAACGAGCCATAGCAGGCGACTACGTGGCGTGCCGCGGCGTCGCATGCGGAGGCGAGTCCGTAAAACTTGCCCCATTATCTATCTTTTTAGGGGAAAAACCAGCACCGCACCGATGGGCATAGTTTTACTCACACATCTTCTTGTATGGACTTGCCCCATTATCTATCTTTTTAGAGTGTGTGGGTGCGTGGGGGGGGGGGGACAGAATAACCGCACTGCGCCTTTCAAACAAACACACTGCTGCGTTAGCATGAGGCCGAGCCGGGGGGAAATGGGAGGGGTTCGAGACCCCCCTCGCCCATCCCGGCGAGGCCAAGCCAGGAATGAGCCGTAGCAAGCGACGACGTGGCGTGCCGAGGCATCGCATGCAGAGGCGAGTCCGTAACATGACTTGCCCCATTATCTATCTTTTTAGGGCAAAAACCAGCACCACACCGAGGGGCATAGTTGTACTGACACATCTTCCTTGTATGGACTTGCCCCTATTATCTATCTTTTTAGGGTGTGTGGGTTGGGGAATAACGCCTGCGCCTATCAAACAAGCGCGCTGCCGCGTTAGCGCGAGGCCGAGCCGGGGGGAGGAGCGCGGTTAGGACCCCCCTCCCCCATCCCGGCGAGACCGAGCCAGGAATGAGTCGTAGCAGGTGACGACGCAGCGTGCCGCGGCATCGCATGCGGAGGTGAGTCCGTAACATGACTTGCCCCATTATCTATCTTTTTAGGGTGTGTGGGTGCGTAGGGGGGGGGACAGAATAACCGCACTGCGCCTGTAAAACGCAGCGCCTTTGCCAGCGTTAGCGCGAGCCGAGCCGGGGAGGGGTGGGACCCCCTCCCCATCCCGGCGAGGCCGAGCCACGAACGAGCCATAGCGGCGGCGGCCAGGCGTGCATGGCGTTACTGCGGGCGAGTCCGTAACATGACGTTCCCCATTATCTATGTTTTTAAGGGAAAAAACAGCACCGCACCGAGGGGCATAGTTGTACTGACACATCTTACTTGTATGGACTTGCCCCCATTATCTATCTTTTTAGGGTGTGTGTCTGCGTGGGGGAGGGGACAAAATAACCGCACTGCGCCTGTCAAACGAGCGCACTGCTGCGTTAGTGCGAGGCCGAGCCGGAGGGAGGGGGTACCCCCTCCCCCATCCTAGCGAGGCTGAGCCAGGAACGAGCCGTAGCAGGTGACGATGCAGCGTGCCGCGGCGTCGCATGCGGAGGCGAGTCCGTAACATGACTTTCCCCATTATCTATCTTTTTTGGGGAAAAACCAGCACCGCACCAAGGGGCATAGTTGTACTGACACATCTTCCTTGTATGAACTTGCCCCCGTTATCTATCATTTTAGGGAAAAACCAGCACCGCACCAGGGGCATAGTTGTACTGACACAACTTTTTGTTGTATTGATTGTTGAACACACATCATCGGTAAGAAGCGGTTTTGGTCATACACTACGGTGGATCTGTAACATAACTTGCGTCTATTTGGTACCTTTGTTAGGTGTCTACATTGTATAATGTGATGCGGCGTCATATGTGTACACAAGTGTGAGGATGCAAGTCCTTTACATGAATTTGTGATTCAAAGCGTACCACCATTTTTTTGTACTTTTTGTTATTTTTTTGAGAAATATTGTACTTAATTTTGTATAGTCTATGTAAGGTATTTCAATTGTACTTTTTTGATATTTTGTATTGTACTGTTATGAGGTCTTATTTGTACTTTAGCCGTTCGTTTTCTCCCTCTATATTAATTTTTTTATTGTATTTAATTTTTGTGTTTATTTTTAGTAACTGCCTTGAGATAGTGGGCTTTGCCCTTTTTCTTTTTCTTCCATGATCTTGGGCTTTCGCCGTCGGTTTTTTCCTACTCACCTTTTAACCTCCGTTCTCCCCTGTTCCCCTCCCCTCCGCAAATTGCTTCCTTCTTCGTTCCCCTCCTCTCCTCTTCTTGCATAGAAGCTGCTTCTCCTGTTTCGCCGCGGGAGCGTCGGCCTGCGGGTTGAACTCCAGGGGGAAGGTCTGTGTGCTCTCTTGGTTCCTTTGCTCTGCCCTCGACTCCCCTTGCATCCCCTTTTGTACAGATTTTTCCTATATTTGTAAGTTGCTCTCGTGCTGGATTCGCTAGGGTTCCTTTGCTCTTGAACAAGCGGCTCGCGTGTCTGACTGGATTTGGTCGTGGAGTTTGTGTTTGCTGGTAAGAGTTTTGCTTTGTTTGGCGTCCTTCGTTTCTGAAATAGGCAACAACCCTAGTTTTTTGTCATGTGTCTTGCAGTTCTGGTTCGGCGGATTTTAGGTCTATAGATCTCAATGGGTACATCATCCAGTCTAGACAAGTTGAATGCAGGTAATTCGTTGTGCTAAAACCTTCTTTTTGTGTTTTCTGCTGATGATGTTTTATCAAATCTAGTGCTTAATAGGTTTTTAGTTGTATAGGTGTTGTTGTATGGACATTACAAGTTGTATGCATTTTGATAGTTGTTAATTTTGGCCCTGGAATGTGTGGTATGTCTAGTTTTTAAGTCGATGTAACCTGCACATAGGTTGGAGTACTGATTACCATGTGTAGTTTGAACTGTTGTCACTCTGAATAGTTTTTAGCAGTCTGGGAAGAATTACTATGATGTTAAAAGAGCTGACATTTTGAAGTTCGGTGTGCAAGTGGTGGGGTGATATTATTTTTTTGGTTGCACTTGTCGTGTTCATATAGTTGAACTGATTTCTTGTTCATGTACTTTTCTTTTTTTTTCTTTTTTGCTAGTTATGATGTTGTTGCAGATGTTGGAGTGCCGGTGCCTCCTGATTCTGACAAACCAGAATGCTTTCTAGATCTTTTGAATGTTATTTGTGAGATACCAAATCCTCTAGAAGAACTTGCGAGTGTTGCTGGTGTTTCCCTTATATTTGCTCTTTTTTAACAGCCTTGCATACATAAATGTGTTTAGTTACATCAGTTGTTCTTTTTGTTTGTGTCTGATGCTATGCCCCTTATTTTACTTGTCTCTGCAATGTTAATTGTGTTTTAATTTTATATGTGTGTGCTTATGCTATTGGTTTATGCAGTTAATGATAGCCATGTTGCTGTTGAGGACATTGCTGTTGTTGTGAAAGATATTAATGATGGAATTTATTCTCTTAATTTTAGTGATGGTGATGGGAGCTTGCAGTTGTTTTTTACTCAATCACAGAGTGTTGATGGCTCTGAGCCTATTACTCAGGCCAAGGATGTTCCTATGCCGTTAAAGTTGGAGGAAGAAAGGAAAAGAAAGAAGTGTGATTTCCAGAGGAGAAAGGAGTTGGAACGGCGTCAAAAGGCTGCTTGCGTGCAACGAAGCGCTGAGGATGTTGCTCAAGCTGCTAAAGGTGGAGGTGATGAAGGTGGTGATGCGGCCTTTGCAACTGTTGATGCTGGATCTCATGGAACTAACATGCTTGTCAAGACAAACCTGTTGCAGACTCGCTTGATGCAAGTGTTTCCTCGTGATGCAGTTAAGGAAAAGAAAGCTGTTTTGAAGAGGAAGATGTCATATCCAAATCCTGATGGCACACAGAGGCATAGCCCACGTGTGAAAGCCGGTTCCCAACCTGGTAATAGCAAAGATGATGGAGATAGTGTTGCTGTGAATATTGGTCCAAGCACACTTGGTGGCTCCCCTGTTCGCCGGAGTCCACGAGTTGTTTCAAATAAGAAGCCTTCTTCGTCTCCTCTTCCAAAGCGCTCTTTATTGAAGGAAAATAAGAAGAGTAAAGTTGCTCCTGCGAAGGTGAACAAAGGTGTGAAGAAGCGTGCTCGTGTCGAAGCTGAAGATCCTGTATTTGAAGAAGATGATATCGAAGTTAATTCTGAAGATGAATATGCAGTGGTACGTGTTTGTACTGTATGTGACTTACTAGTTGTACTTGCAATGATTTAATTGTGTTTGGGTTGGTATGCTGGCCAGGTGAGGGCTGGTCATTGTTTGCATCAATTGAGGGTGGTACTGATGATGTTTTAATAGTTGAACTTATGCAATCTTTTTTCCTTCTTGGCTTCATATTTTTGTTTTATTTTTTATATTCATTTAATTAAGTTGTGACTTCTTTATTTTCATTTACACCCTGTTAGCGTTATGTGTCCGGTCAAGCCGGTGAGAGGTAATGACGAAAAAGTTACTTTGGATGAAGGTGACTCACAACGATTGAATTTAACTGTGCGATGTTTGTTGAGAGAGATTTATGCTCGTTTGCTTAAGAGTCGCCATGTGGCTAGGGTTCATGCAGCTGGTTTTGGTTCTATCTTCCAGTGGAAGGTGAAGTCTAACATTTCCCGCCCTCTGATGGGAGTTTTGTACCTAAAGATAGATCCTGATACCATGACTCTTGACATGGGTGAGGCAAATAAGAAGCTTCGTATCACTAGCAATGGTATACAACAACTATTTGGGTTCCCTCATGGTGGTCATTCTGCACCAAGGCTGTCAGAGGACAGATATGATGACGCTCTGACGAAGTTAAGATCGGGGCTTGACATTAGTAGTAACAGAGATATCAAGACGAAGGATTTGAGGGATAAGCTCAAGGTGCTTGTGAAGGATCCTAGCAAATATGACCTTGCTCTAAAAGTGTTCTTCATTATTGCGTTTATGAAAGTTGTGTTGCCTGGTGCCGCCCCTTGTATTTCCAGAGAGGCAGCAATGTTTGAGGATCTCGTCATTGATGACATGGCTAATATGGATTATTGCCAGCTGATGGTTGATGAGCTTAGACGGGCTGTTGTTAGGTACCAAGATGGTGTTACCCTTGGGAAGGCAATCACAGGCTGTGCTATAGGACCTGTACTAATGTACCTTGACTGCCTTATCCGTGGCAAGATTTCAGATGTTGACATGCGAGTCCCCCGCATATGTTTCATGGATCAGGACAAGCTTTCCGATCTGGCTAATGCAGATTTGATAAGAAAAGGCAACGCAGATCCAAGGACTTGGGTGTTTGGGACCTTCCGGTGAGTTTTATTTCTCTCGTGTCTTGCAGACCTTTTTTTAGGTATAGCTATTTTTGCTGGAGTGAACATGTGTACTGTAGAGTTACCTATTTAGATTTTGTCAATTCTTAAGCTTTTTGAGGTTTAGTTATGATTTTTAGTACTGTTGTGTCATGTGTGGTTGAATTGAATCTCTTTTTCAACTGACCTGTTTGTAAATACTAACAAATTGGCACTTACAGTGAAAGATCGTTAGTACTGTGGATTTAAATCTGTTAATATAATGTTTATTTTTCCCTGTGTGTTGCATTGATTAATTAACTCTTTTTTCCCTTGTTCGTATTGGAAAACTCATGAGGAAGTTGCCTTTTTCCGGGTGTATAAACGATCAGTCTTGGAGAGGCCGTCTCAGGTTCCTAAGATTTCATCTCTTCACGATGAGTTGAGAGATGGTCGTAGTGTTGAGGGTGCTAGTTATGTTCCCCTTGCCCTAGTAAGGCTAGTACTTCACAGAGGCAGGGTTTTGGTGTTGATGTAGCTGTTTCTACGTTGGAGCGTGTTGAGCATATTTTTATTAATGTGCGTTCTTAACTGGAAAAGCTCCCAACTACAGTTGAGCATCTGAGGTGTATCAATCGTATCCTCCCTGACGGACATCAATTTAATGCTGAGGAAGCAGCGGACTATATTGAGATGGAGAGAATTTTAATTAGTGATATGCGTGATGGTGCTGCCCAACTAATTCAGAGCTCGGTTCGTCTGTTGAACAACATGAAGCGTTTCAAAATTGTGCAAGACTCTCGCTGCAAGCCATATGAAGAAAGTGTCAGTGTTGTTATCAGGCAGATTGAGCAGGATGATGCTGCTGCCACTGCCGACAGTGTTGGTGATGGTACTGAGGCTAATGTTTCTGACCACCATACGAACGATGTTGGTTTGGAGTCCCCTGTTGTTGATGTGAGTCAGTCCTGGATGTTTGCATTTTTACTATGTTATTCTGCTGTTAGTATTGTAGTTGAACTTTCTCATGTTCATTTCTTTTTAATTTTTTTCATGCAGGAGACCAGTCATGATGTTGAGGCTGTTGCTGACTGTGGAGTTAATGATCCATCTACTTATAAGAGCAAGGTTATTTTTTTATTGTGTGTATATATATTCTTGAATTTTCTTGCGGACCACAGTGCCTTACATGTTCATTTTTCTATCCCACACTATTAAGAATTTGTAGGTGATATCTACCTTTTGTTAGTGTAGTTTAACTCTTTGTGTGTTGTTGCTAATAATAGCATCTTTTTTGCTTCATTACTATGAATCAGGATCCTGTTGTTGGTGATGAGCCTTCTTCGACCATCGGTGATGTTCCTTTGAATGTTAGCAGCAACATGATCGGTGATGTTGCTGTGGATGCTGCTAAGGTTTGTTCTTTTGTGCTTGCATTAATTTTATATGCATCTTTCGTTGCTGTTTCTTTGTAGTTGTAAAAGTTAGCCTGTACACCTCTTGCTAGCTTTTTTTGATTGTTAGTTTTGCTCATTTCCTTCACTTTCTGAATTTTATTTTTCAGATGACTGATGTTGAGCGCGAGGCTGTCGTTACTGTTGGAGATGATGCTTGTGGTGTTCCATTGAGCAGTGGGCGCGATGTTGGTAACAAAGTTTCTAATGAGGATGTTGGTGTTGCCAGCATACTTGATGCCAAATCGTCTGGTGTTGGTATTGCTGAGAATGATAATCTTTTTGATTCTGAAGATTTCCCGCCTGGAGGGCTTGATTACGATGATGCATTGCAAGACACCGACGTGTCTAGCATGGACGAGGTGCCATCTGAGGATGATGATTTAATTCTGTAGTTTCTTCTGGCCCCTTGATGCAGGAGGCGCTCCTGTCGTCCCAGGATTTTCTTTCTTCAGAACCTGAAAGCACAGCCATATTGCTCTCTTCACAGGTTGTTCCATCATCAAACCCTGAAACTGCAGGCATATTGTTGTCATCACAGGAACTCCCATCGTCAAACGCTGAAAGTGCAGGTAAGGACATGTAAATGAGGCGTACTTCTCATGTATGGCATGGTGGCAATGTTATCTTGTAGTGCCTGAACTTTTTTATTTTTAATTTTTTTTGAAAGCAGAAGGTGCTAACGTTGCTAAGGTTGATTCGTTTTTCTTCGTTGTTACGAGGTTGCAGATGAACCATTGGAAATGGTTAGTGTTTGATATTGCACGGTTCATTTTTGTCTCTTTTTATTTTTCTCTCATATGATTATTGTTGTCACTGCGGTAGTTTTAATTGCTCTCATATTTGTGTTTTTCCCTAGAGAAAAGCCGATGTTTAAAAATAGCGAATGCAATGCCAGTGTTGGTTCTGTTGCTAAAGCGTTTTGTCCCCACTGGCATGCTCAACTCAGACAGTGCTGATGTTGTTTTATATTCTCCACGTGAGATGTACCGAGACACTGACAAGTTGATTGTTCTGAGTTGGGCCACAGTCAGTTTTTTTGATTTGTACATAGGATGATAAGTTATTTGGCAATTTTCTAATTTTTGTTGTTCTATACAACAGACCAAGATCCGTGATGGAAATCTTGATGCCAATGTGCGGCAGTGGTTCACAAGATCAGGCGCTGATGGTTACGACCATGTACGTGACTCACGCTGATGTTTTATGTTTTTCCTGTATATTGATGAAATATGCATGCTATTATCTAAAGTTATTGTACCCATGAACTAGAGCTGTCATGTTTCTTTTGCGAGTAATAAAGGTGGGAATGAACTTCAGTAGCCTGTTTTTTTTCCCCGCACTTAGGAATGATGTGTGCTCTTATTTTAAGCTAAACTTTTTGTAGCAAGAAAGTTGAACTGGTGTGTTTGTTGAAAGTTTGGACAGTGGATATAAACTTTAGTGCCACTTTTTTTGTACTGAGTTGTTTACTCAATTAGAACTTATGATTATGTGATCTGTTTGGACTTCTCAATTTCAATTTTGTCACTTTTATTTATTGTTTCATTATAATTATGGTTTCTTAAATTCATTTTCCTCAGTGATTTTTTTGTCAGCTTCTTTTCCCTACTTTTGATCCGCCATCATTTGCGGCTGCCACGAAGCCTACTGATGAATCTGGGCATTGGTGTTTGGTTGTTCTGAATTTGAGGTTCCGCCGTTTCGAGTGTCTCGATTCACGCCGTGATGAAACTTGGAGTGATGCAGTTAGATTCTTAAGGACTATGACAGATAATATAAAGAATCTTTGAAGGGAGTCCAGCGTAGATAGGGCCAAACCATTCTCGCCGGCGCATGTTGATGGTTTATCTTGCGAGTTTGTGCATGTGCCGCAGCAGCAAAAGGGTACATCGCAAGTTGATGCAGGTTGATGGTTTCTCTACACCAAGAATCCCATTGTGCAATTGATAGACAGTGATGATGATGAGTTTGACAAGATCGCTGGCATGGGAAGAGTCACCAGGAGCGCTGCTGCCAAGGGTGTATCTCCCCTTGCTGGAATAGTGGGCCATAGAGCTGGTGTTGCTAGGAAGGATCCTACTTTGAAGTCTGGCGATGTTACAAGTACGAAGCATGCACCCAGAGCTCCTATAATGTCTTGCTCCCCTGTGCAGGAGCTTCACCCTCATAAATTCCTTCACCTGGACAAAGCTCGCAAGTTGTATAATCTATTGGTTAGCGATGAAGGACGTGAGAAGTATGCCGAGTGAGTATCTCTCATTATGTTTCCTCTTATTTTCTTCTGTTATTTCTAACTGCTAGATAAATATGACATGAGCTACTCTTTTTTATATAACTTGAACTGCTATAAATGCCTTATCTTGCTTCACCTTCTTTCTGTTTTTGTATGTGCTGCAGGACTGCGTTCTCAATGATACATCAGCCTGATGATAGTGTAACTACCTTCACTGGCAAACGCATCTGGGAAGTTTTTGCACCTGGACAGCTGATGGAGGATGATGTAATGGACTTCCTCATTGATGATTGCAAGCGAGATCCCGAAAGAAATGTTGATTTCGCATTTGGAAAAAGGATCTGCTGAGTCCATATTTCATCACGGTAATGAATCAGATCGTTTGTTTCTGTGAAACAAGACTGCCTATAGTTTTATGTGTTTTTAAAATACTTTCCTTGTTTATCCTTTTCCCCTATCTATTTCTTTTTGGCTTTTCGCAGGTTGTGCTTGACTGTTCATTTTACGGTGATGAAGATAAAGAGTTTAATGTGGAGAGTGCAGCGCGAGATTTCAAGAGCTATGTTCGAGATGGGGAAGACTTTCTCGGTGCCGACCTTGTGAGATCTACTAGCTGATTTTTGGTTTTATTTGTTTGCTATAATGCTGGTTTTTATTTTGAATATTTAATATCTCTTTTTGGTCATTTGCTTTTAGGTCATGATGCCTCTATTCAAACCTATGGTTTTATCAAAGGATTTAAAAGTGCCGCACTTTTCCTTATATGTCACGAATCGGTACCGAAGTACCGTTGACATCCTTGACCCTTTTTACCTTATGGGAAGAACCATCGTCCTTCAAAGAACACCTATCAAAAAGACTGCGAGAAAATTGTGAGTGATATTTATTATCTGTACTAGATTAATTTTTTCGCCTCTTGTTTCTGCTTTTCTGAGTCGTGAATGTGTGGTTTCTTTTCTTTTATTTACAGATCTCTAGATTAGTCCAAGTGATGAAAGCTGTGTATGGTGATGCTCAGTATAATGCGAGCAAGCCGCCCAAATGGGAGGTTTTAGCAAAGAAACCAACGTTTGTCAAGGATCCATTTCAAGGGTCGAATGAATGTGGCCATTATAGTACGAAGTATGCAGGAACCTATGATGGTGAAAAGATCATTGATAACATTCGAAATAATGATGTGGGTTCTAGTTCATCTTTCACTTTCTGTGTTCGGCTGATTGTCTATTCCTTTTTTATGTGTCATGATTTTTGATAATTTGTTTTATTATTTTGCAGCCGCGTATTGTTGATTGGATGCTGAAGATCTGTATTCAGTTGTGTTCAACCAGAATAACCAGGTTATGATGGTGGAGCTTCCCGAGGAGGTTCAGACTTTGGCTCCTGGTGCATAGAAGAAATGGTTATCATTTGCGTAGTGAATGGGATACTTGTGTGATTTATGTCTTGAAAGCATTGTAGGCTTCATACATAGTGTTTGGATGTCTTGTCAACTATGTAATAACCAGTATACTTTGTGATGTTTTTAAGTGTGGCACAACGTCTTACAAACTTTTTTCCATGATTAGAATGTGGTTGAACAACTGTTTTACTCATGTATGTTTCATCGGGAATTTGTTTTGGTTAAGTTTTATTTTTGCACTGAAGTCTTATATACTAGTTGAACTGAAACACCTTTTTTCAAGTGTATTACGAGTTGTTGCTGAAAAGTGAGATTTATTTTATTTTCATTTGTCCCAACCTAAGTTGCACCATTATACTTTATGTACCCTCTTTTTCTTGTACTTATGGTATAGTTCTGTGAGTACTGAGTTGTAATTTCATACAATGTAAGGCTTTTAAAATTTGGTGTCACAATAGTATTTGTGGATCTAGCATGCGTGGAGTGACGCTTCCTTGTTATGTAGAACTGATGTCATATAATGTATTAGAACTGAAGTTTTTTTGGATTGAAATTATTTACGACAAAATTGCTACGTGATCTCTAGCCAGATTTTATTTAAATATAAGAAATTTAGCAAAATTGAGAGCCAAATTTTTGTTTGAACTTCTTGCATTTTAGTAGTTGAACTTCATAGTAAAAGTTAAAGTACTTGTTTAAATTAGCTACATTTTATAGATAGCCCTATTAAGTTCATAATTATTTTTTTGTAGCATACTTAGTTGAACTTCAAAGTATCATTGTTTTGTAGCATATTTTTAATCCTTTTAATCTGTGCTGAAGAGGTTATTTTATTTTATTTTTATATTTGAATTTAGAATTATTTTGCCTGCGAACATGTATCTGAACTTTTCTATATTCAAGTTTTGAACTTTTTTGTACTAATTTTTATTTCTTTGCCACATGCTTTGGTTTTATTCAGCGGGCCTTATGGGGTGGGGTGAGGACAGTTTGGAGAGGAGGGAGTAGCAGTCGTATTGGGCCCTTTTCCGGCCCAAATGGCCCGTGCGCGCGACCGTGGACTATTGGATGTGCGTGCGCTTTAGTCCCACCTCGCTAGCCGAGGGGGCTCTCGACCAGTTCATAAGCATTGTGGTGCCTTTCTATCGAACTCCTTTGTGTACTGACCTGGGCGCTTATACACGACGCTCGCTCTCTGTTCCATGACCTGTGGGCCCTTGACGGCTGGCCCGCATAGTCTCAATTACTACGGATTTGCCAATGGTTCCTCCGTGGGCTCGAGTCCAAGTGTATCCTCCTGTGCGTGGCTGGCCTGTCCTTGGGAGGTCGTCATTTTTTGTTGTTGTTTGAAACTAGTACCTCACTGGTCAATGTGGACTAATTCTTCTGTTGTTTGTTCCTGTGAATTTTTGTCCTTGGTTGAACTGTAATATTTTTGATTGAGTCTTGGCCTTCTTTTTTCAAGGCATTATTTGGTATCATCATAGTACTTACCGTATAAACTAAGTTGTACTGAGACTTCAATTGTACTAGCACTGTGAGCATTTTATTTTGTGTTGTTTGAAACTAGTACCTCACTGGTCAATGTGGACTGATGCTTCGATTGTGGATCTTGTGATTTTTATCCTTGGTCGAACTGATATCTTTTTGATTTAGTTTTGGCCTTTTTTTTTCTAGACTATGGTTATTCTCAAGGCATTATTTGGTATCATCATAGTACTTGCCGTACAAACTAAGTTGCACTGAGATTTCAATTGTACTAGCACTATTATTCTTAGTGTCACTGTTTTAGGGAATGCAAACTGATGCTTCTGTTCCTTTTTATTTTTGTAGAATGGATGTACTGTGTGTTCAACTGTACCAGTACTTTCACTCCTAGTATGCTAGTGACTATGAAATACGTACTGATGGTTCTTGGCTTTTCCTGTTGCAGTACTTAGTACTTTTCTAACGACTATAAGCACAATGCTGTTAGTACTGAATGTTGTCCTCGGCTGCAACTTAGTCTTTTTAGTGTTCTTCTGAAACTAAAAACTATTTTTTAGTGTGATAGTACAACTGTACAGGACTAAGCTGTACTGAGCGTCCAAGGCTACTATTTTCTGTTTGTCCTTAGTCTGCCACTGTTTTGTGAAAATATCCATGTGTGATTTGTTGCTCCATGACTAGTGCTGCATAGCAGCCACAAAGTTTCATTCACAACCTACGTCAACTTCAAATGATGGATAAACGAAATAGGACGCTAGTAAACTTGTTCAACGACATGAGCGAACGATGTACTTGATGACATAAGCAAACTTGTTCAACCCTGGCACACATGACATAAGTAAGCTGGTTCTGTTGGGGAACGTAGCATGCAATTTTAAAATTTTCCTACGATCACGCAAGATCTATCTAGGAGATGCATAGCAACGAGAGGGGAGAGTGTGTCCACGTACCCTCGTAGACCAAAAGCGGAAGCTTTAGTTTAACGCGGTTGATGTAATCGAACGTCTTCACGATCCAACCGATCAAGTACCGAACGTACGGCACCTCCGAGTTCAGCACACGTTCAGCTCGATGATGTCCCTCGAACTCTTGATCCCGCAAAGTGTCAAGGGAGAGTTTCGTCAGCACGCCGGCATGGTGACAGTGATGGTGATGTGAGCCGCGCAGGGCTTCGACTAAGCACTACGACAATATGACCGGAGGAGTAAACGGTGGAGGGGGGGGGAACCGCACACGGCTAAGAAACAATTGATGTGCTTTGGGGTGCCCCCTTCCCCCGTATATAAAGGAGGAGAGGGGAGGAGGACAACCCTAGGGGGCGCGCCAAGTGGGGGGAAACCCACTAGGACTCCTATTCCTTGTAGGGGAAATGGGGAAGGAGAGGGAGAGGGAGAAGGAAAGGGGGGTCGTGCCCCCTCCCCTTGTCCAATTCATACTACCCATGGGGGGGGGAACCCCTTGTGGGCTGCCCTCTCTCTCCCCTGATGGCCCATGTGGCCCATTACTTTCCCCGGGGGGTTCCGGTAACCCCTCGGTACTCTGATAAATATCCGAAACACTCCGAAACCATTCCAGTGTCCGAATAATATCGTCCAATATATCAATCTTTACCTCGACCATTTAGAGACTCCTCGTCGTGTCTGTGATCTCATCCGGGACTCCAAACAATCTTCGATCACCAAAACACATAACTCATAATACAGATCGTCATCGAACGTTAAGCGTGCGGACCCTACGGGTTTGAGAACTATGTAGACATGATCGAGACACATCTCTGACCAATAACCAATAGCGGAACCTGGATGCTCATGTTGGTTCCTACGTATTCTACGAAGATATTTATCGATCAGACCGTAATGACAACATATGTTATTCCCTTTGTCATCGGTATGTTACTTGCCCAAGATTTGATCATCGGTATCCTCATACCTAGTTCAATCTCGTTACCGGCAAGTCTCTTTACTCGTTCCATAATGCATCATGCTGCAACTAACTCATTAGTCACATTGCTTGGAACGCTTATCATGACGTGCATTACCGATAGGGCCCAGAGATACCTCTCCGAGACTCGGAGTGACAAATCCTAGTCTCGATCTATGCCAACCCAACAAAAACCTTCGGAGACACCTGTAGAGCATCTTTATAATCACCCAGTTACGTTGTGACATTTAATGGCACACAAGGTTCTCCTCTGGTATTCGGGAGTTGCATAATCTCATAGTCAAAGGATTATGTATAAGCCATGAAGAAAGCAATAGCAATAAAACTTAACGATCATTATGCTAAGCTAACGGATGGGTCTTGTCCATCACATCATTCTCCTGATTATGTGATTCCATTCATCAAATGACAACACATGTCTATCGTCAGGAAACTTAACCATCTTTGATTAACGAGCTAGTCAAGTAGAGGTATACTAGGGACACTTTGTTTTGTCTTTGTATTCACACATGTATCAAGTTTCCGGTTAATACAATTCTAGCATGAATAATAAACATTTATCATGATATAAGCAAATATAAATAACAACTTTATTATTGCCTCTTGGGCATATTTCCTTCAGGTTCAACCTAACAAAAGCAAACTACAAATTTGAAATAATAAGATAAAGGACAAGCACAAGCGCAAGCAACACGAAGGCAGACTTTGATGGTTCTTCATCCCGCTTAGTGGCAGTGGTAGTAGGGGTCAGCCTCCTGCTCTTTGAAATTTCCCAACCTGTTATGATGTTGTTGATTATGTTCCGTGACTTGTATGTGGCGTACACATGTATTCTTGCGTACTCGATGAGCTTGTCTCGCGGCGTGCTTGTAACGCCCCGGACACACCCGCCGGTGGTCGTTACTCCTGGCGGGATCTAGACTGGCCCCACAGATCAATACTAGTCTTTTTTGCGCACTTTGTCCTCACTCATGCGCACCCGGGAGCAACTTCCCGGTCGGTCACCCATCCTGACACTACTCCAAGCTGAGCACGCTTAACTTTGGAGTTCTGTCCGAATGGGCTCCCGGAAAAGAAGGAATTCCTTATTGATATGAGTAGTCTATCATCCCTAATAAGCCAGGCTATCACATACACCCCCACTCGGAGGAACCGGCGTCCTCGTCGGAACACGAAACGTTCCTCTTGGCACAAGCGTTTGTGCTTCGGTCCGCACATGTGCCATGTCGGGTGCCACGACGGGTCACAAACGTCATGAACAACATGACCACGCACCTGTCGCAACCATCCGTGTAACCGCGAGGGTCGGCTCGATACCAACTTGTAACGCCCGGACACACCCGCCGGTGGTCGTTACTCTGGCAGGATCTAGACGGCCCCACAGATCAATACTAGTCTTTTCTCGCACTTTGTCCTCACTCATGCGCACCCGGGAGCAACTTCCCGGTCGGTCACCCATCCTGACACTACTCCAAGCTGAGCACGCTTAACTTTGGAGTTCTGTCTGAATGGGCTCCCGGAAAAGAAGGAATTGGTGGATGACCTTGGCTGCAACATCAGCCAAGGAGTCATACTCTCCGCTTTTTAAAGTTTCAGTGTTTTTGTATCATATTTTTTCCTTTTTTATCATCCGTGGTGCAGAGCTAAAATTATTTTTATTTTTATTTTTGTATTTAAAATTATTGCCTGCGAACAAGTATTTGAACTTTTTTATTTTCAGTTTTTGAACATTTTTTTGTAGTTTATATTTCTTTGCCCCGCACTCTACTTTATTCAACTGGCCTTATGGGTAGGGTGTTTGGAGACCATGGAGGCTATTGGGCCCTTTTCCAACCCAAATGGCCCGCGTGGGCGATTTGAGGATTGATGGATGTGCGTGTGCTCTGGTTTTAGTCCCACCTCGCTAAGCGAGGGGGCTCTCGACCTGTTTATAAGCGCTGCCGAGTCCTACTGGTCGAACTCCTCTGAATACTTACCTGAGCGCTTATACACGGTGCTCGCTCTCTGTCATGACCTGTGGGCCCTGGTTGGCTGGCCCTGCATTTTGCCGATTACTAAGGATTCGCCAACGGTTCCTTCGTCGGCTCGAGTTCAAGTATCTAGCTGTGTCAGAGCCTGCCTGTTTTCGGGCGGTACTTTTTGGTTTGAATCTAGTACTTGACTCCACCAGTAATGTGGACCGATACTTTTTGTTGTAGTTCTTGTGAGTTTTGTGGAAGCACTGGTGCGCGTTGATGCTATACAAACGGTTTTTAACCCCTTTCCGCGACGACATTCGGAACCGTCGCCAAGTGAGTGTGGGCGATAGGGGGGTCCTTCCCACACGACCCAGAAATCGTCGGGGGTAGGCCCTCCTGGGACACAGGCTGGGGCCGTGTGCGATCGGGCGAGGCATCAAAACCCAATCATTTTCGTAGGTACGTTCATCCCACACGGTAATCCGAGAAAATCATTTCCGTATGTATGTACATCCCACACGGTGAATCCCAGAAAAACATTTCCATTCGTATGTATATCACACACAGTCAATCCAAGGAATACATTTCCATTTGTATGTACATCCCACATAGTCAATCCAGGGTAAACGTTTCCGTTCGTACGTACATCCTACACAGTTTTATGTATAGGATCGTGTGTGAAAGGTGTAACTATCACGCACGGTCTGCCTTGGTTAACCGTTTGCTTTTATCAACTATATCACACACGATTTGATGAAGAAAACTGTGTGGCATTGGGCTACCCATCGCAAGCGATTTTACTGCTAGAACCGTTTGCAAAGTTCCATGACACATTTAGCAGGTTTATTAGTTTATGATTAATAATTACAGTATTACGCAAATTTACATTTCATATCGAACAGTTTTTTGCCAATTTCATGTCAGGCACATAAATATATTATAACATCACAGACGGTAGCTACATGAAAATAGCACTGTACAACATATAGCTAGTTCAACTTCATAAGAACAATATATTCATTTCCCTAATCGAGATCATCCAGGCTCATCTTATCCACCTCTGCTTTCAGTTCAGTAAGAACTTGTTTTGCACGGGCCAACTGGGAAAGTGCCTCCTCCTTCACCAACACCATCTTAGCAAAGTCTAATTTAATAAATCTGAGCTCATTATCCACCTTCAACTTTTTATCCCGCATGTTCAAATATTCTTCAGCGTTGACAACAGTTTCTCTAAGCTTACGTCTGTTCTCTTCCTCATACATGCTCTAGAGCTTCGCTAGGCACATCTTCAAAGACTGTGCCCACTCTTGATCAACCCACTCCAAGTAAGAACACTTCCGTTCATCCTATAATATTTAAAACTAGATCAGTAACAATTGTAGGGGAAATGGGTTTATAGCAACATAGAAAATCACCAATGCTTATTTTGAAAAACTGAAGAAACATGTTAATTATGACATATCTTCTCAAAAAGATCAATGTGTAAATGAATTAATTGCTACTAAGACAGCAACCAAATTCTGGAATATCAGATGCTATAATTAACTATAACGACGCTACAAGGTCTTACTCATGTACAATAAATAAAAAATTGAACATTTTATGAGGAAGGTAAATATAACTGCAACAGCATAGCGACAATGTTTGGATGACAGCAAATTGATACTAACAGGTGTGTACACGCACAAATTTAGTAACATAGAACTAATAGCACTAAGGCCGTCCACTATGTATGCCAAAACTAGGGTAAAGACAACTGTTGCTACATCTCGCACCAGTGCCCTACACTGGCAAGCCGATGCAGCGGAAAAAAAATCAGGGACCCAGACTTCGGAGCACGTAGTTGCTCTGATGCCCAGTTCCTTCATGCCATAAATATTTAGTATTTTACTACTTGGCTGCTCGTATGTGTGGAGCAAAGTTTGCTGCACAAACTGCTGAAGCGGTGCCAAATAATTTTCTAATGGCACCGCTGATGAGATGGCAACAATTTAAGATACTAGGTACAAATTGTGATATTGTCTTAGGATGCGTTTGGTTGTAGGTGTGGTATGAATGGGTTGGGACCGTGACATTGTCTGAATCACATCTAAAAAATAATTTGTAACAACGAAAGAGGGTCTAACCTTCTCTGCACATGCCAGAAACTTCCTCCCACTGTCGACAGATTCAAACGCAGCTAGCTTCACGCATGGAGATTGATGGTGACAACGAGCAGATAGATCTTCAGCCACCCCGCTCCATTCGTTGCCATTGATGGTCCTAGGGAGCTACAAGAGAAAGAAATGACTCAAATCGACCGCCGGGTAAAAATCCTTCATTCCAAGTCATAGCCCGAGAGAGAGAAGACAGGCATACCCGGGTGAAGAAGGAGTCATCGCTAGAGGAGGAACCGCTGGAGAGGTCTTTGAAGAAGACCATGGCGACCCCGGCGGTAGGATGCGAGACGGCGAGAGAGAGGAAGCGGCTATAGCTTAGCAAGCAAGGAAGGGAGGAGGAAACAGGGGAAATGTGACTTGTGGTCGGGGAGAAAAGGGGGTGGGGAAGGGGGGAAGGGGGGCGGGGTAGATATTTTGGCGGTAGGCCAAAGTTTTGGAAATGTGGAGGGAAACTTTGCGCGTGGTGCCGCTGGACCATTTACTTTGAATGATTGTGTGCGTCGCAAGTGATTCTTCTGCTTTACGCGCATGGTATGAGTTTGATAATTCAAATTTTGGTGGAAACTTCCCCAGGTACGTCATTGCATAATTTAACATCGCTTGCTAATTTGGGCACACAAAAGAGCATACAGCAGACAAACCACACTTACTGAATCGAGCAATTTTAGTAATTAAACTGAGCCAGTTGACCTAAACATTGCTCTAACAAAAGACCAACATTAAAAACAAAGCCTAAGTACGCATAATTTTAACAAATCCGCCGCCGCGCCGGCCTATGGATCGCCGGTGTGAGATGAGACGTCGATGACTTGTCCTAGTGACATGCCGCCGTTGGTGGACTCCGCGTCCCCCCTGCGGAAGTCGACCGCGTCCTCGTCCTCGGCACCGCCCTCAAGGTTGTAGTACTCGTAGTAGTGGCTGCGCCAGATCTCGTGTTGGTACTCTAGAGCAGATTTCTCGACAGACAGACTCTTCTCTACCTTGACCTTGGCCACACGCAACTCCTCCTCCCGGCGCTCCGCGATCTCCGCCGCCTCCTGCATCTCCAGCTCCCGCTCGGCGACCTCATGAGGAAGCAGGTGCTCCATGGACACCGCCGCCTTTTCACACGTGGGTTGCATGCTGGAGTCCGAGGTGGCCTGGAATATCTTGGCGTGTGCATCCTCGATCTTGGCGTGGATGGCCTCGACCCAAGCCAGGGCAACATCGGCGGCACGGAAGGTAGCTCGAGCGCACTCGGTGTTTGCAGCCGCCGTCGCAGTAGCAGCTGCAGCCGTCTCGGCTTGTCGGGGGAAACCGACACCTATGGAATCAATGGGATCCCTTCTATGGTTGGCGGGCATGGGGTTCTACAAAGAGCGGGTCTGACAGGAAGCACACGGATCGTTTACCCAGGTTCGGGTCGCGTGGATGCGTAATACCCTAGTCCTGCTTTGGTGGATGTATTTCAGTGTTCTTGAGTTCTTGAGCTAGCTACTGGGTGTAACTTGCCCAAAAGATATGAATCCTTCTCCTGGTCACCTCAGGCCTCCTTTTATAGTAAAAAACGGGTTGCCACAGTGGCACACAGGAGGTGGAAAGGTGTACAATGGATGAGTCTATCCTCTGGCACCGTCGGACAAACGCATTTAATGCGCTGCCGACGTGCCCCTCTGGCTTTATTGGGGGCGGCAAAGAAGCACGTCCCAGCAGTCGCCGCCTCGCCTGGTTCCGACATGCGTCCGGGCTGACGAGGTGTTGCTGCGCCACGTTGGCTGGCTGCTAGGCTGGTGATACGTCTCCAACGTATCTATAATTTTTGATTACTCCATGCTATATTATCTACTGTTTTGGACCATATTGGGCTTTGTTTTCCACTTTTATATTATTTTTGGGACTAACCTATTAACCGGAGGCCCAGCCCAGAATTGCTTTTTTTGCCTATTTCAGTGTTTCGAAGAAACGGAATATCAAACGGAGTCCAAACGGAATGTAACCTTCGGGAACGTGATTTTCTGATCAGATATGATCCAGGAGACTTCGACCCTCGGTCAAGAAATGAGGGAGGCGGCCATGAGGATGGAGGGTGCGCCCCCCCTAGGGCGCGCCCCCTGCCTCATGGCTCCCCCGAAGCTCCACCGACGTACTCCTTCCTCCTATATATACCTACGTACCCCCAACAGATCAGATACGGAGAGAAAAACCTAATTCCACCGCCGCAACTTTCTGTATCCACGAGATCCCATCTTGGGGCATGTTCCGGAGCTCCGCCGGAAAGGGTATCCACCACGGAGGGCTTCTACATCATCATCATAGCCTCTCTGATGAAGTGTGAGTAGTTTACTTTAGACCTTCGGGTCCATAGTTAGTAGCTAGATGGCTTCTTCTCTCTTTCTGGATCTCAATACAATGTTCTCCCCCTCTCTCGTGGAGATCTAATCGATGTAATCTTCTTTTTGCGATGTGTTTGTTGAGACCGTTGAATTTTGGTTTTATGATCAAGATTATCTATGAGCAATATTTGAATCTTCTCCGAATTCTTTTATGTATGATTGGTTATCTTTGCAAGTCTCTTCGAATTATCCGTTTGGTTTGGCCAACTAGATTGGTAGTTCTTGCAATGGGAGAAGTGCTTAGCTTTGGGTTAAATCTTGCAGTGTCCTTTCCCAGTGACAGTAGGGGCAGCAAGGCACGTATTGTATTGTTGCCATCGAGGATAACAAGATGGGGTTTTTATCATATTGCATATATTTGTCCCTCTACATCATGTCATCTTGCTTAAGGTGTTACTCTATTTTCATTAACTTAATACTCTAGATGCATGCTGGATAGCGGTCGATGAGTGGAGTAATAGTAGTAGATGCAGGCAGGAGTCGGTCTACTTGCTTCGGACGTGATGCCTATATACATGATCATACCTAGATACTCTCATAACTATGCTTAATTCATCAATTGCTCAACAGAATTCGTTCACCCACCGTAAAATACTTATGCTCTTGAGAGAAGCCACTAGTGAAATCTATGGCCCCTGGTCTATTCTCATCATATTAATCTTCCTCGCTTTATTATTGCTTTTCTTTATACTTTGCCTTTTATTTTACCTTGCATCTTTATACCAAAAATACCAAAATATTATCTATCATCTCTATCGATCTCACTTTCGTAAGTGACCGTGAAGGATTGACAACCCCTAATCGCGTTGGTTGCGTTGAGCTATTTGTTTTGTGTAGGTACGAGGGACTTGCGCGTGGCCTCCTCTTGGATTGATACCTTGGTTCTCAAAACTGAGGGAAATACTTACGCTACTCTGCTACATCATCCTCTCCTCTTCGGGAAAACCAACACAAGCTCAAGGCGTAGAAAGAAGGATTTACGGTGCCGTTGCGGGAGGTCTACGCAAAAGTCAACATACCAAGTACCCATCACAATCCCTTATCTCCGCATTACATTATTTGCCATTTGCCTCTCATTTTCCTCTCCCCCACTTCACCCTTGCCGTTTTATTCGCCCTCTCTTTTCCGTTTGCCTTTTTCTCGTTCGCTTTTTGCTCGTGTGTCGGATTGCTTGCTTGTCACTATGGCTCAAGATAATACCAAATTGTGTGACTTTACCAATACCAACAATAATGATTTCCTTAGCACTCCGATTGCTCCTGTTGCCAATACTGAATCTTGTGAAATCAATGCTGCTTTATTCAATTTTGTTATGAAAGATCAATTCGCCGGCCTTCCTAGTGAAGATGCCACTACTCATCTAAATAGCTTCGTGGATTTTTGTGATATGCAAAAGAAGAAAGATGTTGACAATGATGTTGTTAAATTGAAGCTATTTCCTTTTTCGCTTAGAGATCGTGCTAAAGCTTGGTTTTCGTCCTTGCCTAAAAAGAGTGTTGATTCTTGGAACAAGTGCAAAGATGCTTTTATCTCTAAGTATTTTCCTCCCGCTAAGATCATCTCTCTTAGAAATGATATTATGAATTTTAAGCAACTTGATCATGAACATGTTGCACAAGCTTGGGAGAGGATGAAATTAATGATACGTAATTGCCCTACTCATGGTTTAAATTTGTGGATGATTATACAAAAAATTTATGCCGGATTGAATTTTGCTTCTAGAAACCTTTTAGATTCGGCCGCGGGAGGCAGTTTTTTGGAAATCACTTTAGGAAATGCTACTAAACTCCTGGATAATATTATGGTTAATTATTCTCAATGGCACACTGAAAGATCTACTAATAAAAAAGTGCATGCAATAGAGGAAATTAATGTTTTGACTGGAATGATGGATGAACTTATGAAATATTTGCTAATAAGAGTGTTTCTTCTGATCCTAATGATATGCCTTTGTCTACTTTGATTGAGAATAATAATGAATCTATGGATGTGAATTTTGTTGGTAGGAATAATTTTGGTAACAACGCGTATAGAGGAAATTTTAATCCTAGGCCTTATCCTAGTAATTCCTCTAATAATTATGGAAATTCCTACAACAATTCTTATGGAAATTTTTAAAAGATTCCCTCTGAATTTGAGACTAGTGTTAAAGAGTTTATGAATTCTCAAAAGAATTTTAATGCTTTGCTTGAAGAGAAATTGCTTAAAGTTGATGAATTGGCTAGGAACATTGATATAATTTCTCTTGATGTTGATTCTTTAAAGCTTAAATCTATTCCTCCTAAGCATGATATCAATGAGTCTCTCAAAGCCATGAGAATTTCAATTGATGAGTGCAAGGAAAGAACCGCTAGGATGCGTGCTACGAAAGATGCCTCTATTAAAGCGTGTTCTTCCAATTCCCATGAAAATAAAGATGAAGATCTAAAAGTTATTGATGTGTCCCCTATTAAATCTTTGTTTTTCAATATGAATCTTGATGATGAGCTTGAATATGATCCACCTTTACCTAGAAGGCGTTCTAAAAATTCGGAGTCTTTAGATCTTGATACTAAAATTAATAAAAGTGGGATTGAAGAAAGTAAAACCCTAGATGTTGCTAAACCCACTATTTTGGATTTCAAGGAATTTAATTATGAAAATTGCTCTTTAATTGATTGTATTTCCTTGTTGCAATCCATGCTAAATTCTTCGCATGCTTATAATCAAAATAAAGCGTTTACCAAACATATTGTTGATGCCTTGATGCAATCTTATGAGGAAAAACTGGAGTTGGAAGTCCCTATCCCTATAAAAATTTATGATGAGTGGGAATGAACCATTAAAATTAAGATTAAGGATCATGAATTTTATGCTTTATGTGATTTGGGTGCTAGTGTTTCCACTATTCCCAAAACTTTGTGTGATTCTCTAGATTTCCGTGATTTTGATGATTGCTCTCTAAACTTGCACCTTGCGGATTCCACTATTAAGAAACCTATGGAAAGAATTGATGATGTTCTTATTTTTGCTAATAGGAATTATGTGCCCGTAGATTTCATCGTTCTTGATATAGATTGCAATCCTTCATGTCCTATTATTCTTGGTAGACCTTTCCTTAGAACGATTGGTGCAATTATTGATATGAAGGAAGGGAATATTAGATTCCAATTTCCATTAAGGAAAGGCATGGAGTAATTCCCTAGGAACAAGATAAAATTACCATATGAATCTATTATGAGAGCCACTTATGGATTTCCTATCAAAGATGGCAATACCTAGATCTATCCTTGCTTTTATGCCTATCTAGGGGCGTTAAACGATAGCGCTTGTTGGGAGGCAACCCAATTTTATTTTTAGTTTTTTGTTTATGTTTAGGAATAAATAATCCATCGACCTTCTGTTTAGATGTGGTTTTATGTTTTAATTAGTGTTTGTGCCAAGTTAAACCTATATGATCTTCTTGGATGACAGTTATTTGATCTTGCTGTAATTTCCAGAAACTTTCTATTCACGAAAACAATTGTTAAAAATCACCAGAACGTTATAAAATAGTGATTACAATTGCTGCTGATCAATAAACAAATTGCCTAGGTCTTCCTATTTTGGCTGAATTTTTGTAGTTCCAGAAGTTTGTGGTAGTTACATATTACTACAGACTGTTCTGTTTTTGACAGATTCTGTTTTCGTGTGTTGTTTGCTTATTTTGATGAATCTATGGTTAGTAAAATAGTTTATAATCCATAGAAAAGTTGGAATACAGTAGGTTTAACACCAATATAGATAAATAATGAGTTCATTACAGTACCTTGAAGTGGTCTTTTGTTTTCTTTCGCTAACGGAGTTCACGAGATTTTTGTTGAGTTTTGTGTTGTGAAGTTTTCAAGTTTTGGGTGAAATCTTTTGATGATTATGGAACAAGGAGTGGCAAGAGCCTAAGCTTGGGGATGCCCATGGCAACCCCAAGATAATCTAAGGACACCAAAAAGTCAAAGCTTGGGGATGCCCCGGAAGGCATCCCCTCTTTCGTCTACTTCCATCGGTAACTTTACTTGGAGCTATATTTTTATTCACCACATGACATTTGTTTTGCTTGGAGCGTCTTGTATGATTTGAGTCTTTTCTTTTTAGTTTACAACAATCATCCTTGATGTACACACCTTTTGAGAGAGCCATACATGAATTGGAATTTGTTTGAATACTCTTTGTGCTTCACTTATATCTTTTGAGCTATATAGTTTTGCTCTAGTCTTTCACTTATATCTTTTGGAGCACGGTGGTGGATTTGTTTTAAAGAAACTATTGATCTCTCATGCTTCACTTAGATTATTTTGAGAGTCTTAAATAGCATGGTAATTTGCTTAAATAATCTTAATATGCAAGGTATATAAAAATAGTAAAAACTTTCTTATGAGTGTGTTGGATACTAAGAAAAGTTTGATGCTTGATAATTATTTTGAGATATGGAGGTGATAATATCAAAGTCGTGCTAGTGGAGTAGTTGTGAATTTGAGAAATGCTTATGTTGAAGTTTGCAAGTCCCGTAGCATGCACGTATGGTAAACGTTATGTAACAAATTTGAAACATGAGGTGTTCTTTGATTGTCCTCCTTATGAGTGGTGGTCGGGGACGAGCGATGGTCTTTTCCTACCAATCTATCCTCCTAGGAGCATGCGCGTAGTGCTTGGTTTTTTATGGCTTGTAGATTTTTGCAATAAGTATGTGAGTTCTTTATGACTAATGTTGAGTCCATGGATTATACGCACTCTCACCCTTCCATCATTGCTAGCCTCTTGATGCACGTGCATTGCCGTTTCTCACATTGAGAGTTGGTGCAAACTTCGCCGGTGCATCCAAACCCCGTGATATGATACGCTCTTTCACACATAAACCTCCTTATATATTCCTCAAAACAGCCAGCATACTCCGAGATATATTGCCATGCAACTTTCCACCATTCCGTTCATCATGACACATTCATCATTGACATATTGCTTAGCATGATCATGTAGTTGACATAGTATTTGTGGCAAAGCCACCGTTCATAATTCTTTCATAAATGTCACTCTTGATTCATTGCATATCCCGGTACACCGCCGGAGGCATTCATATAGAGTCATACTTTGTTCTAGTATCGAGTTGTAATCATTGAGTTGTAAATAAATAGAAGTGTGATGATCATCATTTTCTAGAGCATTGTCCCATGTGAGGTTATTAAAAATGAAAGAGGCCAAAGAAGCCCAAAAATAAAAGAGGCCAAATAAGCCCAAAAAATGAGAGAAAAAGAGAGAAGGGACAATGCTACTATCCTTTGCCATACTTGTGCTTCAAAGTAGCACCATAATCTTCATGATAGAGAGTCTCTTGTTTTGTCACTTTCATATATTAGTGGGAATTTTTCATTATAGAACTTGGCTTGTATATTCCAACAATGGGCCTCCTCAAGTGCCCTAGGTCTTCGTGAGCAGGCAAGTTGGATGCACACCCACTTAGTATCTTTTGTTGAGCTTTCATACATTTAGAGCTCTAGTGCATCCGTTGCATGGCAATCCCTACTCCTTGCATTAACATCAATCGATGGGGATCTCCATAGCCCATTGATTAGCCTCGTTGCTGTGAGATTTTCTCCTTTTTTGTCTTCTCCACATAACCCCCATGATCATATTTTATTCCACCCATAGTGCTATATCCATGGTTCGTGCTCATATATTGCGTGAAAGTTTATAGGCTTGAGATTACTAAAGTATGAAACAATTGCTTGGCTTGTCATCGGGGTTGTGCATGATGAGAGCATTCTTGTGTGACGAAAATGGAGCATGACTAAACTATATGATTTTGTAGGGATGAACTTTGTTTGGCCATGTTATTTTGAGAAGACATAATTGCTTTGTTAGTATGCTTGAAGTATTATTATTTTCATGTCAATATTAAAACTTTGTCTTGAATCTTTCAGATCTGAATATTCATACCACAATTAAGAAGAATTACATTGAAATTATGCCAAGTATAGCACTCCGCATCAAAAATTCTTTTTTATCATTTACCTACTCAAGGACGAGCAGGAATTAAGCTTGGGGATGCCTGATACGTCTCCAACGTATCTATAATTTTTGATTGCTCCATGCTATATTATCTACTGTTTTGGACCATATTGGGCTTTATTTTCCACTTTTATATTATTTTGGGACTAACCTATTAACGGAGGCCCAGCCGAATTGCTGTTTTTTGCCTATTTCAGTGTTTCAAGAAACGGAATATCAAACGGATTCCAAACGGAATGAAACCTTCGAGAACGTGATTTTCTCATCGATATGATCCAGAGACTTGGACCCTCGGTCAAGAAAGGAGGGAGGCGGCCACGAGGTAGAGGGCGCCCGATAGGCGCGCCCCTGCCTCATGGGCCCCGGCTCCACCGACGTACTCCTTCCTCCTATATATACCTCGCACCCCAACAGATCGAATCTGGAGCCAAAACCTAATTCCACCGCCGCAACTTTCTGTATCCACGAGATCCCATCTTCGGGCCTGTTCCGGAGCTCCGCCGGAAGGGGTATCCACCACGGAGGGCTTCTACATCATCATCATAGCCTCTCCGATGAAGTGTGAGTTGTTTACTTGAGACCTTCGGGTCCATAGTTAGTAGCTAGATGGCTTCTTCTCTCTTTTTGGATCTCAATACAATGTTCTCCCCCTCTCTCGTGGAGATCTATTCGATGTAATCTTCTTTTTGCGGTGTGTTTATTGAGATCGATGAATTATGGGTTTATGATCAAGATTATCTATGAGCAATATTTGAATCTTCTCTGAATTCTTTTATGTATGATTGGTTATCTTTGCAAGTCTCTTCGAATTATCCGTTTGGTTTGGCCAACTAGATTGGTAGTTCTTGCAATGGGAGAGGTGCATAGCTTTGGGTTCAATCTTGGGGTGTCCTTTCCCAGTGACAGCAGGGGCAGCAAGGCCCATATTGTATTGTTGCCATCGAGGATAACAAGATGGGGTTTTTTATCATATTGCATGAATTTATCCCTCTACATCATGTCATCTTGTTTAAGGCGTTACTCTTTTTTCATTAACTTAATACTCTAGATGCATGCTGGATAGTGGTCAATGAGTGGAGTAATAGTAGTAGATGCAGGCAGGAGTCGGTCTACTTGCTTCGGACGTGATGCCTATGTACATGATCATACCTAGATACTCTCATAACTATGCTCAATTCTGTCAATTGCTCAACAGTAATTCGTTCACCCACCGTAAAATACTTATGCTCTTGAGAGAAGCCACTAGTGAAATCTATGGCCCCCGGGTCTATTCTCATCATATTAATCTTCCTATGCTTTATTATTGCTTTGCTTTATACTTTGCCTTTTATTTTACCTTGCATATTTATACCAAAAATATTATCAATCATCTCTATCATATCTCACTTTTGTAAGTGACCGTGAAGGGATTGACAACCCCTAATCGCGTTGGTTGCGTTGAGCTATTTGTTTTGTGTAGGTACGAGGGACTTGCGCGTGGCCTCCTACTGGAGTAATACCTTGGTTCTCAAAAACTGAGGGAAATACTTACGCTACTCTGATGCATCATCCTCTCCTCTTCGGGGAAAACCAACGCAAGCTCAAGACGTAGCGGCTAGCGCGGTGGTGGAGCCTTCACGAAGATCTCCATGCCACCACGCAAGTGCTTGACGGGTCGGTGTAGAGGCCGCTCGTCGCCACGCAGGTGCCTGCTCAGCTGGTTGAGCTAGCAGCTGCATGGGGACGGTGGTGGCGTCTTGGCAGACGTGGGCCTGGCTGCGGCCCTGCTGGTATCCTCGGCAAGTGTCTTGCTGGGGCCCCCGCAAGGGTCTTGCCGTGGCATCGTGGTCGTCCCCGGCAAGGATCTTGCCGGGGGTCTTGTGGATTTCCTCGGCTAGGATCCCACCGAGGTTCGCCGTCTTCTGGTCCTCATCTGATCTCGTGTATTTATGATCTTCACAAAGATTTGCATGCCACCACGGAGGTGCCTCCCGAGCCTTGGTTCCAATGTAGTTATTGGCGGCGTTTGGAACCCTTGGGCTCAAGGGTGGCTCGCTCTGTTGGTGTGGGGCAAGCTGCCCCGGCAAGGCTCTTGCCGGGGCCGTGGAGGCCGCCCCAGCAAGGGTCTTGCCGGGGGAGTCCACCTCGCTCCTCTGCTCTTTGTGTCTCTGGTCTTGGCATTGCCTTGGTTTGGCTTGTGCTCCGGCTTCCCTCCTCTGCTCTCTTAAGTGTGGTCGCGGGTGCGGCTCTGACTGCCCATGCACAAGTAAAGGGGTCAAAAGAAGAGCCCCTACTTTTGTACACCGACAGGAGCCCCCAGGCTTGGGCCACACATAAGCGCGACGCGTTGTTGGGCCAGGCCCAGAGCGGTGCGCGGGCGGGCGGGGCGGATTTTTACCGTAGTAACTTTTCGTCCGCTGCGCTTCCCCACGACCCGCGTTGAACGTGCGATGTGGAGGGTCGTGCGTGACGTGGGGGTCATGCATGGGGCGGTCTCCGCATGCATGCACAACATCACAGTTAATGGGAAAAGAGGCGGCACGCGCCTTCCCCATAAAAAGGAATAACCGTGGGTGCGCTGGTCATTCCCCCCTGTGTCTTCTCCAATCCCGGAACTGTCGTCCTTTTCTTCCTCCCTCTCAAGTTCTTGCCTTTGCTCGCCATCGCCGCGTATTCGTCGTCCTTCCCCCTTCGTCTCTGGCAGCCTCCACGGCACCCAAAACCAGCAAGGGCAAGGGAGTGGCCATGGATGCCGGGGCGAAGGAGCCGCCGGAGAGCGAGTTGGCGGTGCGGCGGACGCAGTCCGCCTACTTCCCCACGACGGTCGATGTGATCCATCTCCGGGACTACTTCAAGCACCTGTTGGGGTGCAAGACGGGGAGACGACGGGCACCCGCCCTGCCACATCATCCTGCCGCCTTCTTCGAATTCGGCCCGAATCGATACCCATTCTTCGTCGACTACTTTTCTTGCAGCCTCTGCCCCCCCCCCCCTTCTCCGATTTCTCCAACGACGTCATGCACACCTATGACTTCCATCTTCTGGATTTTACCCCAAATGTCGTGCATGCATGGCTCTTTTTGCGCACCTCTGCGAGGGCTTCGTCGGGGGGCATCCCAACACGGCGCTCTTCCGCCACTACTTCTTCCCTTGGATCCAAAAGGGGGGCGCCATTTCTGGTTGTGTCGCTTGGATCCCAAGCTCCAAGGGGACATACTCGAAGGGCGCTCAGAAGGAGAGGTGGGAGGAGTGGCGGGGCCGGTGGTGCTGGATTGAGGAGGAGGATCCACCAGAATTCTGCCAGGTTCGCCAGGCGCCGCCGGTTCGCAGAAATGACTGGAGCAATGTCGATGCCGACGACGCGAAGCTCACGGTTGCCACCACCAGGATTCTTTGCCTCACCGAGGCCGGGCTCACCCTTGAGATGATCGGGGCGGATTTCATCCGCCGCCGAATCGCTCCACTGCACAACAAGGGGAGGCCAGCCTGGCTCTTCACGAATGCGGTCGACATCATGAGGCTTCACCCCGGCCTCGACCACAACCTCACGATGATGGGGCACGCCCACTTCTGCCTGCGGCTCTTCCAGCTCGACGTGAACCGCGACGGCAAGGTCGAGTGGTCCGGCAAGGCCGCCAAAACTGGCAAGGTTGCCAAGGAGCCCTTGTTTGGGTTGCCGACGCTGGTGGTCCCATTGTGCAACAACACGCGCCGAAGCGACATCATCGCCATGATGCCGGAGTTCAACGTGCACGGCCTCGTCCCAAACTGGGCCGAGCCGCCGGCAGATCAAGTGCAGGAGTTTTTTGACACCTTGGAGGAGAAGTATGTCCGTGCCGAACCGTGGCTCGTCCAGGACACCACCCAGGCGGAGCTGGACTACATCGCCGCCAGGGCGGCAGAGGCGAAGCTCGCCAAGGAGGCTGGCAGCGCCGGCGGCGTGGAGGACAAGGCCGTGGTGGCCGCAGAGGAAAAGGAGATTGCCCAGTGGGCAGAGTCCGCTGGGGAGGCTAGCAGCACCGGCACCGAGGCTCCTCTTGTCGAAGATACGGTCGACGAGTCGTCAGAAGAGGAGGCCGAGGCTGTCGATCCTCCGGTCGCGGGAAGAGGGCGAGTCCTGCAGCGGGCCAGCTCCAACGAGCTAGTCCGGCCCGGCAGGGTTGTGCAACTGCAGCAGACCCAGGAGGGGTCTGTGCGCCAAACAAGGGCCGCAGGGGCGAGGAAGTTGGTGAAGGCCGCGGTGGCGAAGAAGAAAGCAACTGCATCTTCTTCGTCCAAGCATGTCCAGACTCCACCTTCTTCCCCTCCTCTGGCAGACGTCGACAAGGAGGTCGTCTTCGACTTCGGGTCCCTCAGCCCAAGGAGGAAGAGGAAGGCAGCAGAAGAGGAGGTGGAGGATGAGTAAGTATCTTATTCCTTTCTGCCATATCTGCCTCCCCAGATTGTGCCTCTTATCTTGATTTGTTTCCATTTTTGCAGGGATGTGGAGACGCTGGCCCAGAGTGTGAAGAGGGCCAGGGCTTCGGCGGGCGGCCAGCCCCCGGCATGCACTTCTCGTACACCGTTGGTGGTGTTGAGCAGCCCGGACAGCAGCCCCCGGTACAGACCCCAGCATAAGCTCATCACTCACCCCTCATAAACGTGTGTTGGGGGTTCGATCCCTTAGCGCTGACCTTGCCGTGTTTGTAGGAGGAGGACAACAGCAGGAGGAGCCACTGAGGGTTACCACCAACATGCCGCCGCCATCGACCACCCTGCCTCGAGGGGCGTCCCCGGCAAGATCACCCAGCACCAAGCCCATGCACACGGAGGAGGAGGAGGCAAACTTGGGCACCGGTGGCTACGCCTCGACGCCAGGCATTGGCGGGGAGGGGGCCACTTCTTCCCAGCCCGACACGGGTAAGTCGCTCGCCTTCCGTCCATGTTCTTTTTCTCTTCTTGAATGTTGGTCTTGGCTTCGCCTCATCCCCTTTTCGGTTCCCAGATCCTCCCTCGGCGGACCGGGAGGACATAGACACCTTCATCGAGGATGTCACCAAGGACGCTGCGGCGGAGGCCAAGAAGATCATCGCCGAGGAGGCCGCCAAGGGGTCTACTGAGGACGCCGCCAAGGGGCCTGCTGGGGATCCCGATAGGGCTGCTGCCGAGGAGGCCTACAAGGGGCCTGCCGGGGAGGCCGGCAAGGCCGCTGCCGAGGAGGAGAGGAGATGGTTGACGACCACCCTTCCTCCTCCGCTGCCTCCTGCTCGGGCAGGTATCTGAGGGTAAGCAACGACCTGTTCGTCCACCTCCCAGGTACGGCGAGCACCGGGGCGCCTGTCGAGGGGGAGGCCTTTGATGATGAAGTGCTCGCCGCCACCAGGCTTGAGGTTGTTGACGAGCCGAGCACCGGTGGCGGCAATTCCCAGGAGGAGCGGCTCCTCCAGGCCATGAGCGCCAACTTCCAGAAGCTCGAGGCGCTTCACCGCGCTCGCCTGGACAAGGCCAAGTCCAGGATGGCGGTGGTGGACAAGGCCTAGGCGGACCTCGAGGGGCGCATCGCCAAGGCGCAGGCTTGGTTCCGTCAGGCCCACAAGGACTTGAAGGCCGCCCAGGACACGCTGAGCGTAACTTGGATCTCCTCATGAAGCAGGCCAACATCAAGAAGGCCTAGGAGCTGGCGGAGCAGCAGGCTACCCAGGCTGAGGCTGCTCGGCACCAGCAGCAGGCCGCGCTGAACTCCCAGGAGGAGGACCTTGCCGCACGTGAGGAGAAGCTCGCCGCAACGCTCCGTCGCAAGGACGAGGAAGTGGAGAAACTCATCGTGCAGCGGACCTAGGAGCTGGAGCAGAGGCACAAGGAGGCACTCAATGCCCAGGCTCTGGTCCACGCCGGCAAGGTGAAAGAGCTGGAGGTGGAGCGGGAGGGGCTGAAGGACCAGTGTCGGAGTAATGGGCCACGGGTAGGCAAACCCGAGCCCTTGGACCTTTCAAAACATCGGGGCAGACTGCGCCCCTCAAGACCCCAGGACGGAGAGCCGCCTTGAGAGTCGGCGCGAGCCGCCGATCGCCTCCCACCGAGTCCTAGAGACGGCCCAGAAATGGGCCGACTCCCAGCCAGCAACTTCCGGAGAAGCCGGCTATGGGGAGTCGGCCCGCGACTACAACCACCTCCTGCCTGTCGACAATGGGCGGATAGGATGAGGTCGCCGCATCCCATCCCTGCCCGTTCATAAAGGATGAGCATAGCCACAGAGCGCCAGTCTTGACAGAGATCTCCGTCCGTGGCAACAATCTGTTGCCACGCCGGCCTCGACATCAGCCCCATGGGCAGATCCACATACCCACGACGGCTGTCAGCGACCGACGACGGCGGGACCCGCCCGTCGGCGGAGTGCATAAGACGGCGAGCGCTAAGATGGACCCGGCTGAGTCGGCCTCGAGAGTCGGCGGCCCCTCCCACGGGCTCCGTCGCGCCATTAACCGGACAAGACAGGAGTGGCAATGATCGATCGTCTGTCAGCGGCGGCACTGTTGGCATGACCCCATGACCAAGCTCACGTCATTAGAGGCACAGTGCAGAATCCGCAGCCGGCAAGACCATGCCACAAGGACAAGGGCTATCGGCCCCATGTGGACCCTCGGCGGGGCCCACTAGTCAGCGGGCCCCGTAAGTCAGCGAGAAGACGGCGACTTAAGAGATCGACGGTGGGACTGCGCCACCGGATTACCATTGTACCCCAGGGGTAGGCCTATATAAACCCCCGGGCACCCATGCAAGAGGTTGGACCCTAATAGCTTTAGATACACATAGAGGAAGAGAAGAGCTAGCCATGCCCTTCTCCTTCCTCACCCAAACAACTCAAGGAGCAACCTTGTACCCACTTTGCCATAGTGATCATGCGGAGACCCCGCAGAGCAACAAGATGAGGGTGTTATCTCCCGGAGAGCCACGAAGCTGGGTAAGATTCGCCGGCGTGCATGCCTTAGCCTCATCCCGTTTCTAGGCACCGGCGACGTTCTACTCACCCCCTCCATGATAAGCCATCCTTTGGCATATGTCGCACCCAACCCCCGACATTTGGCGCCCACCATGGGGCTAGGTGCACCGTCGTCCGGAGACCTGCTCTGGACGGGAACCCTCTTCCTCCCTGGCGAGCGCAGCCAGCCCGACACGCCAGACGGAGTCTGCGCCGACGCGCTGCATGGCGCTGAGGTCGCTTGCGCGGCGAGCTGCCTCGCCGAACTTGTCGGCGATGTTCACCTCTCCGACGAGCCTGCATCCAACGCAGGCACGGATGGCCCCGAGAGCCTCCTCGCGGGCCTCCTCGAGCAGCTCCACGTCGCCGGCGAGCCTGCCGCCGACCTGGAGTCCGTAGGCTCCACCGACCCGATGCTGGTCAACTCCGACACCGCATCGCTCGACGCGTTCCCCACCAACGTGGTGGTCTACGGTGAGCCCCTCCCTCGCGCGGAGAGCTGCAGAAGCACCGTCACGGAGGTGCTCGTCATCGGTCATAGCGAGCCTTCCGGTGAGGGAGCTCATGACCCTCTCGACGCGGTTCTGCAAGACCTGACCGCACCCATTCCGGAAGACGCTGACGCTGGGACGCTGGAGGCGCGCCACCTTCAGCTCCTCGTAGGCGCGAAGAAGCTGGCAAGCATGAGACGCTTGTCAGAAGCCTACCAGCGTGAGATGGATCGCGCCGTGGGCGGCTCGCCGGCTCCGACTGGGCCTAGCCGCCTAGGCGCGGTCTAGCAGCGCGGCGTAGCCATCCCCAACCTGTTCGGGGCAAATCGCCCTGTGTAAGCCACGCCCGCGGAGAACATCCGCGCCGCCCAGGCGGCGGCGGACGAGCTGGATAACTTCGAGGGCGAGGAGCGCCGCTGATGACGGAGCGAGTCCAGCTGCTCCTCGGCGCTGCTGCCGCGAAAACGAAGCCGGCTGCCGCCGGAGGCGCCGCGACAACAACACGGCGACTTGCCTCCCCGCCGAGATCAAGCGCGGCGTCTCGGGCGCCGATCAAGGGCGGTGTCCGTGGAAGAAAAAACAAGGATCCGGCTGTCAGCCATAGTCGGACTCGCATCTCCATCGAGCGCGACGAAGACGACCGCCCAAGAGCGGTGGAGCGGCGGGACGACTATCTTCCCCCTCCTCCCCGCAGAGAAAGGCGAGTCTCCCCGCCATCCATCGAGCATCCGACTCTCGGCGACCGCCTTGGCCGCCGAGAGGGAGTCGGAGAACAGCGCCCGCCACCGGATCGACCGACTCCACCGATCCTGGCGCGGAAGAGGAAGACGAGTTGGGTCCGCCCTGTTTCGGACCTCGCATCCGAGACGAGCCCTTCCCCAGAGGGTTCACACTCCCCCGAGATACACCCAAATACACAGGCTCCGTGAAGCCGGAGGGCTGGCTAGTTGACTACTCCACGGCCGTCAGCATAGCAAACGGCAACAAGCGCGTTCCCGTAAAGTATGCTCCCCTCATGCTCCAGGGCACGGCCCGGACATGGTTGAACAGCTTGAAGCCCCGCAGCATCAACAGCTGGGTCGACTTCACCGAGGCCTTCATCCGCAACTTCACGAGCACATACAAGCGACCTCCCAAGCCTCGCCAACTCTCCTTGTGCGTGCAAGGCCCCAACGAGTCCACTCGCGACTACCTCACGCGCTGGGCCGAGCTCCGGAACTCCTGCGAGGGAGTGCACGAGGTGCAGGCTATCGAGTACTTCACCGCCGGGTGCAGAGAAGGCAACCTCCTCAAGCACAAGCTCCTTTGCGACGAGCCGGAAACCCTCGACGAACTGCTGATCATAGCAGACAATTACGCCACAGCCGACTCCTCCATGAAGATGGAGATCGAAGTCAGTGCGACTGGCAAGGTGGCTCCTCGGGCTCCCAGAACTCCGGCTGGTGACACCAGTCGGCGACAGCAGCAGAATGATCACAAGCGCAAGGCCCCGCAGCCGGCTCCCAATAGCCGGCAGGTGGCGATAGTTGAAGACCAACAGCCAGAGGGGCAGCCTCCGGCCAAGCGACAGAAAGGCGGCAAATCCAATTGGTTGCCGGCCTTCTCTTACGAGCAGACTCTAGATGGTCCCTGCAAGTTCCATAGCGGCGCGAAACCGTCGAACCACACCACCCGGAAATGCCACTGGCTCACCAAGATCGCCAAGGGAGATGGCCTTCTGCCTCCCCTGCCTGCTGGGCCACCGCCTCCACCGCCGCCCAAAGAGCTGTCGAGCCGATCGGCCTGATACAAGACGAGTACCCGTAAGAGCATGGAGCTTATGTAGTGTTCACGGTGTGGCCGATTTAATCGACGCAGCAGCGGCTGCAGCAAAGAAGAAGTGAATCACGATAGCATCAGACACCCCGGAGTTCATGCACTGGTCCGAGAAACCTATCAGTTGGAGTCGAGCTGATCACCCAGAGGTGATGCCGAATCCGGGCTCCTACGCCCTGGTCTTGGGAGCCACCCTTCCCGCGGATAGGCGGGCCGCTCGCTTCTCGCGAGTGCTGATAGACGGAGGAAGCAGCATCAACATCCTGTACAAGAACACAATGGAGAAGTTAGGAATCAAGCAAAGACAGCTTCGTAACAGCGGTTGTGTTCCATGGCATTGTACCTGGCCTTTCCTGCTCACCGATCGGCAAGATCCTGATAGACGTCCTCTTTGGGGACAAAGATCACTTTCGCCGAGAGCCAGTCTGGTTCGAAGTGGTGGACCTCGAAAGCCCGTACCATGCTCTGCTTGGCCGACCTGCTTTGGCCAAGTTCATGGCGGTCCCCCACTACACCTACCTCAAGATGAAGATGCCGAGTACCAAGGGGATTCTGACCGTAGCCGGTGACTACAGAAAGTCGTTCGCCTGTGCAGCTAAAAGCAGTCGGCTGGCCGAGTCCCTGGTGATCGCAACTGAGAAGCGGCTTCTTGATCGGGTTGTGGCAATGGCCGGCAAGCAGCCAGAGATGTCGCCCAACCCCAAGGAGTCGGAAGCTGATGGCTCGTTCAAGCCGGCCAAAGAGACAAAGAGGATACCCTTGGACCCGGAGCACCCGAGAGGTACGCTGTCATAGGTGCAAACCTTGACAGTGAATAGGAAGGCGAGCTCGTCGATTTCCTCCGTGAGAATTGGGACATTTTCGCATGGTCCCCTAAAGACATGCCTGGTGTACCGACGGAATTCGCCGAGCACAAGTTACATGTCCGATCTGATGTGAAGCCCGTCAGGCAGCCCGTGCGCCGCCTGTCAGAAGATAAGATAAGAGTTGTCGGAGAAGAAATAGCCCGGCTCCTCGCAGCCAGTTTTATCATGGAAGTGTTCTTTCCAGAGTGGCTAGCGAACCCGGTCTTGGTACTAAAGAAGAACAAGCAGTGGCGGATGTGTATTGACTACACAAGCCTCAACAAAGCTTGCCCCAAGGACCCCTTCGCTTTGCCGAGAATTGATCAGGTGATAGACTCCACAGCCGGATGCGAGCTGTTGAGCTTCTTAGATGCATACTCAGGATATCACCAGATCAAGCTGAACCCGGCCGACAGATTGAAGACCGCCTTCATCACGCCGTTTGGAGCTTTCTGCTACCTGACCATGACGTTCGGCTTAAGGAATGCCGGCGCCACCTTTCAGCGTTGCATGCAGAAGTGCCTCCTCAAGAAGCTTGGCAGAAACGCCCACGTCTACGTGGACGATGTGGTGGTGAAGACGGAAAAGCGAGGAACACTGTTGGAAGACCTCAAGGAGACCTTTGAGAATCTACGCGATTCCGATCAAGCTCAACCCAGAGAAGTGCTTCTTGAGTACCACCGCCAGCTCCTTGGTTTCTGGTCTCCGAGCGTGGCATAGAGTGCAACCCGTGAAGATCAAGGCAATCGAGAGGATGGAAGTACCCCGCCGACTGCTAGATGTGCAAAAGTTCACCGGCTGTTTGGCGTCCATCAGCCGATTCATCACCGGCTGGGCGAGAAAGCTCTTCCTTTGTACCAGCTCATGAAGAAGACCACCTTCTTCGAATGGAACCCAAAGGCGGACGAAGCTTTTCTCCGCTTGAACAAAATGTCGACTACTCCCCGTCTTTGGCGGCCAGACTCCCAAGGAGCCCATGCTCCTGTATATTGCCGCCACCAGCAGGGTAGTCAGCACAGTCATTGTAGTTGAGCGCAAGGAGGAAGGCAAGGCACTACCTGTCCAGAGACCGGTATATTACCTGAGCGAAGTATTGTCGACCTCCCAGCAGAACTACCCCCACTACCAGAAGATGTGTTACGGCGTGCACTTTGCCGCCAAGAAGTTGAAGCCTTACTTTCAAGAGCATCCAATCACTGTGGTTTGCACAGCCCCACTAGCCGAGATCATTGGAAGCCGAGATGCTTCTGGCCGAGTGGCCAAATGGGCCATAGAGCTGGCCCCCTGCACCATCTATTACCAGCCCCGCACCGCCATCAAGTCACAAGCACTGGCCGACTTCCTCGTCGACTGGGCCGAGACCCAGTACCTGCCGCCAGCACCCGACTCCACCCATTGGCGGATGCACTTCGATGGCTCCAAGATGCGCACCGGCTTGGGAGTCGGCGTTGTCCTCACTTCCCCCAAAGGCGACAAGCTCAAGTACGCGCTGCAGATCCATTTTGCCGCCTCCAACAATGTCGCCGAATACGAGGCGCTCATTCACGGGCTCCGGCTTGCCAAAGAGCTTGGCATTCACCGGATCCTGTGTTATGGCGACTCCGACTTGGTGGTCCAACAGTCATCCGGCGACTGGGACGCCAAAGATGCAAACATGGCGAGCTACCGTTTCCTGGTACATCAGCTAAGTGGATATTTTGAGGGGTGTGAGTTCCTCCACGTGCCAAGAAACAACAATGACCAAGCAGATACCCTGGCAAGAATCGGCTCCACCCGCCAGGCAATACCATCCGGCGTCGCCCTTCAACGCCTCCTCAAGCCATCAGTCAAGCCGTCACCAGTCGACTCCATTTTTGTGCCGACTTCAAAGAAGTCGGATCCGACTCAAAGCCTCGTGACGGTAAGAGAATTCTTGCAGACGGCCCCAAGAACGCTTCTGATCGAAGCCGGCCGGGGACTTGAAACCCGGCCCGGGATCTGGCGACCATTGCAATTTCACAACTCAGCCCGAGGACTGCGCCAGTCGGCCCGGGGACTTCTTCAACCCAGCAAGCTGCTGCGGACTCCAACCCGCCGCCTCCCAGCCCAGCCGCCCTCTTCCAAGTAGCAGTACTGGCAGTCGAAGAAATAGCAGCACCCTCATGGGCCCAGCCCATCCTGAAGTTCCTAGTAAGCGGAGAGCTACCAACCGATGAGACCTTAGCTCGACAAGTACAATGCCGAGCGGCAGCCTACACTATAGTCAACAGAGAGCTGGTCAGGCGCAGCGTCACTGGTGTCTACTAGCGTTGCGTCGAACCAGAGCAAGGCCAAGCGATTCTCGAAGACATTCGTCAAGGCGAGTGCGGCCATCATGCGGCCTCAAGAGCACTCGTCGCCAAAGCCTTCCGACATGGTTTCTTCTGGCCAACTACCCTAGAAGAGGCCAAGGAATTAGTTCAAAAATGCAAGGGTTGCGGTGTTCCGCTCCAAGCCTTTTCACCGGCTCTGCACTCAAGACTATCCCCATCGCTGGCGCCCTTTGCTGTTTGGGGCACGGACATGGTGGGACCATTCAAAAGCGGCACGAGGCGGCCTAACTCACTTACTTGTCGCGGTGGACAAGTTCACCAAGTGGATAGAAGCAAAACCCATCAAGAAGTTGAATGGTCCTCTGCGGTGACTTTCATCGCCGACATCACGACTCGATGCGCGTACCACAGCATCATCACCGACAATGGCACAAATTTTGCCAAAGCGCCCGCCCGTTTACATGCGACACAAGGCATCCGATGGACTTAGCGTCCGTTGCCCATCCGCGATCAAGCGGCGGTGGAGTGGCGAACGACCTCATCTGTCGGCATCAAGCCTCGATGGTCGAACCAACTGAGCGTTCGGCGGCTGGCGAGGAGTTGCTACCTGTCCTCTGGAGTCTGCGCATACGACTCCAAACAAGTCAAGCAGCTTCACACCTTCTTCCTCGTCTCTGGTGCGAAGCCGTCATCCCAACGGATATAGAGTTCGACTCCCATGAGTCACCATGTACACCGAAGAGGAAGCGAAGAAGCACGTCAAGATGGCGTCGATCTGCTGGAAGAGGGCGGCTGTTGGCACTCGGCCGTCCAGCATCTACCAGCAGAGCACTGCACTACTACAACAAGAAGGTCAAGCCAAGATCATTCCTAGAGGGCGACCTTGTGCTCCAGATTGATCCAGCGAACAGCCGCCAGCACAAGCTGTCGGCACCTTGGGAAAACCCATTCATCATCGCAAAGTCTTTGGCAACGACTCCTACTACGATCGGCCTTTCGAAGCCCGAGCACGCAAGAGGGACGACTCGGCAAAGAGGCCAGGCGGCCATGGAATGCGAATCTCCTCCAAGATTTCTGATTGATGTAGTATGTACGGACTACCTTTTGTGTTTAAAGTACCAAGACTTGGGCCCCGAGGCGAGCTCGAGGACTGCCCTCTTTGTTATCTGTATGATAAAATTATGCCTTGAGTATGTTACTCTTTGTTATGCTGTTACGGCACGGGCTCGACTAGTCGGCCGGGGACTCACCATATGGGCTATGAAATGCTTCCTGCGGTCAGACAAGTAACGTCACGGTGCCTAAGCCGTCTCTGTCGAAGCCGCAGCTCATGAGCATTTGCTTGGTGGGCAGGAGTAAGGAAGAACAGGCGCCCACGAAAAAAATGGCTAAGGACCCAAAACATAGGCATAGTTTAAGTCGGCTTCCAGCCCCTTGTTGCAAAAACCGACTCCTAAGTAGTCGGCTGGTTGCTTTCTATTCAACTTGTTTAAAAGACTCTAAAAAATGGCCAAGTACTTTCTTTCTCAAAGGTAGCCAAGCACTTGACCCAAACGGCAGTCCGCAGAGCGGTTGTCCGACGAGCAAGGCGGCGACTAAGGGAAGGCGGGATAGGAAAAAGCCATAAAGAGCAATGAGCAAGGAACGATAGAATTAAAATAATATTTACACAACATAGGCCCTTGGCCGGATCTTCGGGCAGAGGTTCAAAATACACCCCACGGGTGGAATTGTGTGAATTAACAAGTTCTTTTCAAAGACTATCAAAGCAGATAAAATAAAGGCGAGACAATGGCCTAGGAAGCGGCAGATGGGGTCGGAAGGCCGGAGGAGACGGCGGCGGCAGGCGCCGGGGCGGCCGGCTGGGCAGTCTCGGCTTGATCGTCTCCGGCGGCAGCCGCACATGACAGTCTGGCTCGTTCTTTGGAGGCGCGGTCGAGCGAGAGCTGATCGCCGCTCCGTCTTCGGCGCCTCCATCTCATCTCCGTCCTCCGCCTCGTCTTCCTCCTCGGTGCTGGAGCCGATCACCTCCGCCGAGTCCTCGTCGTAGTCCGGGTTCATCCCGAACCACTCCGGCGGCGCCTCCCCACTGTCCTCAGCCCGCTCAGGGATGAAGACGCTGGTGTTCGTTTAGTCGGCAATCGCCGCTGCACGCTCGACGAGGGCGTCCTCCGCAGCCGGCAACTCCGCCTGGGCCTCTGACCGGAACGCGGCCAGCCGATCCAGATCCAGCCCTGGATACCACGCCTTGACGAATTCCAGGGCCCGGCGCGCTCCATCCTGGGCCGCGGAACCCTTCCAGGGCTCAAGACGGCCAGCCGCGACCTCCATCCAGTCGGCGGTCCGGCTGGGAGTGCGCAGAACCGGCATGTCCGGCCACAGGGCAGCGATCGCCTGGGCACCGACGCGCTGAAGCCGGCGCATCATCCGATGGGCCGGCTGCAGACGAGCCTCAATGCTCAGGAGCTGCTCGTCAAGGGTCGGCGTTGGCAGCAATTGCGGCACCACTCGCCCTTCAGCGCCTCGCGGTCAGCCTCGATAAGCTTGATTGGCGCTGCGTGTGGCGGGAAGAAGTCTGCCAAGACGAAAACGAAGCAAGTCAAAAACCAGGAGTAGTCCTGACCTATAGTCGGCGGCCCAAAGGAAAAAGTAAAAACAAACTCACCGTCGACGATGTCCTCGATTTCGTGGAAGCCGGAGGTCAGCAGTGCTTCCTTGTCGGTCCAGGAGGAGCGCTCACTCTCGAACTCGGCCAGGAGAGCAGCCTCTCTCTTCTCCGCCTCGTCCTCCACCTTAAGCAGCTCCCTCTGCTCCGCCAGCTGCGTAGCCAGCAGGTCGCGCTCTGCGGCGAGCTTGCTGCATTCCTCCTCCTCGGCACGCAAGGCGGTGTTGGTCGTACCCAGCTGCCGCCGAAGAGTGGCATTGGCCTCCGAAGAATAAAAAGAAGAAGGACGCAAAGTCGTCAGCTAAGAAGGTCGCCAGGAAGATCCGGCCCATTGCAGCGATCGTCGAATCTCGGGGACTACAGCCCGCGGGTGCACCAACGCGCCCACGCGAAGAAGAAAGAAAACTCACCTCGGCTCCTCGACAAGTCGGCAGTCCGCTTGCCCAGCTCCTCAACGTTGCGGTTGAAGGCAATGGCGCGGAGGTTGTGATACTCCCGCGATAATAATTTCAGACAAAGGTAAAAATTTGGAAGTCAACAGATAGAGTTCTGAGCCGCCTGCTCAACAGTCGGCCCGAAACTCGGGGACTACACCCAATGGGTGCGCTGGCGCGCCCCCACAGAGAAGAGCAAGAAAAAACTCAAAGAAGGAAACATACCCGCACGGCAGCCCGCGACGCCAGGTGTGCCTTGGTGCAGTTTTGGATGGCGTCGCCCTCAGCCCGCAGCTTCCCCTGGACGTCCAGGAGCGTCGTGTTCAGCGGGCCTGTGCCGCCTCCTCGCACCCACCCAATGGGCGCAGGGCTTGTCGCCTCGGCGTCTGGAATGGCCGAGCTGGCGGCGCCGGTCTCCAAGGGTCGCGGCGCCGAAGTCACCTTCTCAAGACGGCGGCCTGGCGAGGCAACGAAGGAGCAGCCTCGCCACAGCCTCGTCGTCGATCGGCCGGCACGGCGGGTCCGCCCGGCTGTTTGCCTCGCCAGCTCTCGATCTGCGGTGGAAGCGGCGAAGCGGCACAGCCATGCCCGGCAGGGAGGCCTCGCCGCCTTCCCTCTCCACGACGGGAACTCACCCGACTCCCTCCGTCTGCCCGTGGACTCGGCGGCGGTGGCGCAGAGCTCACCGGGTGTGACAGCGCCGGCGGAGGCGCGGCCTCCTCGGCTCGCCTCTTGGCTGCAACGGCGGCGACCTCCTCCACCTTCTTACAGGCGGAAGCTGCCGCCTTCTCGAGACAGGCGGCCTCCTCCTCGTCGCGCTTCTCCTGCGCGTTCCGCTCCGTCGCCTCCGGAGGTCGGCCGCAGGTCAATCCGCCGAGTATTGGCGGGCGTCTCTACCGACCCCATGGCCGGGCGGGCGACCCTCTCAAAGTGAGAGGCCCGATGAGAAAAGACACATAAAATACTTGGACAAGGCGGACGAGAAGAAAACAAGACAAAGTAAGAAGCACTTACGCGAGAGACCAGGGCGGCTTCTTCACTTCCTTGCAGGCGGTTAGCCTTCGCGATCTCTTCTCATTGGTCGCGCGGCCGTCCCCTGAACTTCTTGGCCGGCCGCTTTGGCAAGCTTGGCCTGGCCGGCGCTTCTTCGCGCCGCCTCGACCACCCAAGCGGCGGAGGAACTCGCGCCTGGATGGCCGACCTTCGGTTGGCGGCGGGGGACGACTTCCCTTTCGCCGTCGTCTTTAGCCCAGTCGGCGAGGGTTGCCGAAGGCCTGAAGTCGTCGGCCCCTCCTCCTCCCTCGGTGTCGGCCTCCATTTCCGCCACCCCCAAGTCGGGGTCGTCGACATCGCTCTCCGCCCGGTCGGGGACGAACTCACGGGCCGGCCCCGTGGTGCCGGTGAGGGCTGCATGAGGGTTCGACTGAAAAGAGCCAAAGAAAATCAGAGTCGGATTCGGCTGAAAAATGAAGCGAAAAAAGCAAGAGATGACTTACCACAGTAGCGGGGGTGGCGCGCAGTCTGCTCCTTGCGAACCGCCATTCCTTCGTGAGGCCGCGATTCGCCAGAAATTCACCGTGTCCGCCACCTCCGCATGGGGCATGTCTTTGGAGCACAGCCGGTAGGGGTCGGCGGCGCTCATCGGCGAGATCGGATGAGTCGACCTTGGAGAGGAAGAACTCGGCGCGCCACGAAAGCGGCAGCAAGTCGGCCCCGGTCGGGCCCGCCCATCAGGCGTCGGCCTTTCGGGCCAGCGGCAATGGCGGCGCCCTGCAGGTCGGCGTCTGGCCGATGGGACCAGGTGAAAGTCGCCCTCCAACTCGCCAACCTCGTAAGGTGGCAGGTTGACCCGATGCATATACGGGGCGGCGTTCTTCCGCGTAGAAATCTGGCGCTGCCACATCTTCACCGACTTGATCGGTGGGATGGCGGGGAAGGGTTGTCGGGCACCGGCCTCCTCATAGCCATGAAAGTGCCGCCTGAGCCCGGCCGCGGCGGCGTGTGTGCGAGCTTGGCCTGGAAGAATTACCCCCACAGCTCGGCGGTGGGGAGAACGCATAAAAGCCTTCGCACAAGGAGGCGAAAGGCGGCCAGCAGCACCACCGTGTTTGGGTGAGGTGGTGCGGTGAAACCCGTGGAACTCGAGAAGGCGCGGAAGAAGCCGCTCGCCCGGTAGCCCTAGCCAGCGCATGAGGTGCGGCGGAATATGACCCTTCGCCCTCCTCCAGCCTTGACATTATTTCGCCCGCCGGCGCTGGTCCGCACTAGGTTGGTGCCGAGGGATGCAGCGCGTCTGGTGAGAACTTCGATGATGTAAATCGTCCCACTTGAACCGTCCCTACGCCGGCCTTGGCCAGGCGCGCAGCAGACGGAGGAGCTCATCTCCGGCGTGGCCTGGTCCGTGGCGGCGGAGGCAAGATGAAGGCGAAGCAAGAAGGATAGGGGCGAGAGAGGCGAGGAGAGTGGGTCGGCGTGCGTCGCCGCCCCTCCTCCGCCTACTTATAGGCGCCCTAGGCTAAAAGCCGATGGGGCGGGCGTGGGATTAATCTGCGCCCGATACCCTCGCCCCGATTTAACCCACGCGTTCTTGTGCGCGGTAACAGCGTGAAACCCAACCGCCGCCGCGGCCGCAGCGGATCCACCCGTGCGCTGGCGCGATGATGGCGGGCCCGCTGACGGGCTGTCTAGTCCGCAGCGTGGGTGGGCAGGTGGCCTGCCAGCGTGGCGTCATGTGGCGGGCCATAGCGGGCAGCTTCACAGAAGCTTATCGAGCCGCTGCCGGATCCTGCCACGACCTTGAAACCTTTGAGGAGCAAGGCGGCCTCTGCAAAGGTGACTCCAGCTAGTCGGCTCAAGAGAGGCAGCGAGCCAAGCCAATTCTTCCATTAGAGGATGAAACTGTTGAGGCTCCTCGACATGTTGCACTCGGTGCCTCACCAGACCGGGGACTCTTGTCGGAGTAATGGGCCACAGGTAGGCAAACCCGAGCCCAGGAACTTTCAAAACATTGGGGCAGATTGCGCCCTCAAGACCCCAAGGCGAGAGCCGCCTTAGAGTCGTGGCGGAGCCGCCATCGCCCCTCCAGCCGAGTCCTAGAGGCGGCCCCGAAATGGGTCGACTCCCAGCCAGCGACTTCCGGAGAAGCCGGCCATGGGGAGTCGGCCCGCGACTCCAACCACCTCCTGCCTATGCGACTACGGACGGGATAGGATGAGGCCGCCTCGCAGCCCATCCCTGCCCCGTTCATAAAGGACAGGCATGGCCATAGAGCGTCGTACTGACAAAGATCTCCGTCCGGAGCGGCACCGTTGCCACGCCGGCCCTGACATCAGCCTCGTGGGCAGATCCCTGTACCCATGACGGCCTGTCTGTACGACCCGACGACGACGGGACCCGCCCATCGGCGGGAGTGTAGAAGACGGCGAGAGCGCCCCAAGACGGACCCGCTGGGAGTCAGCCTCCGAGAGTCGGCCGGCCCCTCCCTCGAGCTCCGTCGCCGTGCCGGATAAGGCGAGGAGTAGCAGGATGATCGCCCGTCGGTAGCGGCACTTGTTGCCATGACCCCATGACCAAGCTTCGCGTCATTAGAAACCGGACTCTGATGTCTGCAGCAGCAAGACCCGCCACAAGCGGACAAGGGCTGTCGGCCCCATGCTGGCCCGTCGGCGAGGGCCCACTAGTCGGCGGGCCCAGTCGGCGGAGAAAGCGGCGACTTAAGAGATCAACAGTGGGACTGCGCCCGGCGGATTACCATTGTACCCCGGGTTGGCCTATCTCGTCCCGGGGCACCCATGCAAGAGGTTGGACCCTAATAGCTTTAGATACACAGAGGGAAGAGAAGAGCTAGCCGTGCCCTTCTCCTTCCTCACCCCGAACAACTCAAGGAGCAACCTTGTACCCACTTTGCCATAGTGATCATCGGAGACCCCTTGAGCAGCGATGAGGGTGTTATCTCCTCGGAGAGCCCTAAAGCTGGGTAAGATTCGCCGGCGTGCATGCCTTCGCCTCATCCCGTTTCCAGGCACCGGCGACGTTCTACTCGCCCCCTCCATGATAAGCCATCCTTTGGCATATGTCGCACCCAACCCCCGACAACCAGGTCCTGAAGCTGTCCAAGGAGAAAGACACGCTCAACGACGCTCTGGTGGAGGCGCAGGGTGCAGTCATCGGCAAGGCCGAGCAGCTCTCCAAGGCTAACAACTCCATCAAAGACCTGAAGCTGAAGTTGGAGGGCCTTGACGAGACGCTCTCAGAGGCCAAGGCCCGGGAGGAGACCCTGGCCAAGGATCTGGAGGCCGAGTAGCAGCTGCGGAAGAACGAAAGCACCAGCCACAAGGACTTTGTGGAGGGCGAGAACAACTGGATCGGCCGTCTCGAAGACGTTGCCGGCAGGATCACCACGCAGCTGGCTACCATGGGGATGCCAAATGTGAGGTACACCCCGGAGCACAACGTGAGTCCCAACGCCAAGCTGACCCTATTCTTCGAGGGTGTCTTCGGGGCCCTGAAGCAGCTCCACTCCAATCGAGGCTTTGCCGGGGTGCCATGACCAAGGTTCACCAAGGTGGCACACTGGAATCCCAACCTCGACTTCGACACCGCGTTGGAGAGCTTGCCAGAGGATGCGGACCTCGCGGTGCTCAAGGAGCGTATCAAGCCCATCATCAGCCGCATCGATGGAATCCAGAGGGTGGAGGGCCAGCGCCGGGATTAGGCACCCCGTTTCTCATTGTCGCTGTAGGTTCATGACCAAGACAATTTTTATCTTTAATTAGAACCACATCAAACAATTGATGTAATATAACTCTGTAGTACTATTGATATTATGCATGCTATCTTCCCGTTAGATCTCCCCTTGTATGTTCACCCTATGTTAATCGGGTAGGCTTGCGGCGTGTAAACCCAGGCCACGGCACCTTGAAGACGGATACCCAATGGCCTGCTGGGTGTGCTTGCTGCCAGGCGAACCACCTTACCGCTCTCAACGCGACCGCTCGAACTGTCGAGCTTGACTCGAGTCAGAATCGAGGGCGTTGCCAATTGCGGAAGGCTACCCTGCCGTTCTCGACACGGCCGCTTGGGCTGTTGAGCTGGCTCGAAACAGAGCAAGGGCGTTGCCAATAGCGGAAGGGCCCCTTTGCGTGCAGGTTTTCTGTACATGGGGCAGGACCTTCAAGGACGATAACCTTATATATAAAAAGAAATTGCTTAAAGTTTCGCACGACTTAGCTTTTCTGTCGTTGCACGGGCGTCCACCGCATTTGTAGACGGTGCCGTCAGGCTCGGTCGTCTTCTTCCTTGGAATGATGGCCGCCATGAAGCCGCTGCTCCGATCAGACCAGGTTTCCACAACTGCGCCCCCTACCTGGCGCGCCAAAGATGTCGGGGGAAATTGACACCTATGGAATCACTGGGATCCCTTCTACGGTTGGCGGGCGCGGGGTTGTGCAAAGAGCGGGTCTGACAGGAAGCACACGGATCGTTTACCCAGGTTCGGGCCGCGTGGATGCGTAATACCCTAGTCCTGCTTTGGTGGATGTATTTCAGTGTTCTTGTGTTCTTGAGCTAGGTACGGGGTGTAACTTGCACAAAAGATCCGAATCCTTCTCCTGGTTGCCTCAGACTCCTTTTATAGTCAAAAAGGGGTTGCCACAGTGGCACACAGGAGGTGGAAAGGTGTACAGTGGATGAGTCTATCCTCTGGCACCGTCGGACAAACACATTTAATGCGCTGCCGACGTGGCCCTCTCGCTTTATTGGGGGTGGCAAAAAAGCACGTCTCAGCTGTCGCTGCCTCGCCTGGTTCCGACGCGCGTCCGAGCTGACGAGGCGTTGTTGCGCCACATTGGCTGGCTGCTGGGCTGGCGCGGTGGTGGAGCCTTTACAAAGATCTGCATGCCACCATGCAGGTGCTTGCTGGATCGATGTAGAGGCCGCACGTCGGCACGCAGGTGCCTGCTCAGCTGGTTGAGCTAGCAGCTGCATGGGGATGGCGGTGGCATCTTGGCAGACGTGGGCATGGCTGCAGCCCTGCTGGTGTCCTCGGCAAGTGTCTTGCTGGGGCCCCGGCAAGGGTCTTGTCGTGGCATCGTGGTCGTCCCCGGCAAGGATCTTGCTGGTTGTCTTGTGGATTTCCTCGGCTAGGATCCCGCCAAGGGTCGCCGTCTTCTGGTCCTCATCTGATCTCGTGTATTTATGATCTTCACAAAGATTTGCATGCCACCACAGAGGTGCCTCCCGAGCCTTGGTTCCAATGTAGTTGTTGGCGGCGTTTGGAACCCTTGGTCTCAAGGGTGGCTCGCTCTGCTGGTGTGGGGCAAGCTGCCTCGGCAAGGCTCTTGCCGGGGCCGCGGAGGCCTCCCCGGCAAAGGTCCTGCTGGGGGAGTCCACCTCGCTCCTCTGCTCTTTGTGTCTCTGGTATTGGCGTTGCCTTGGTTTGGCTTGTGCTCCGGCTTCCCTCCTCTGCTCTGTTAAGTGTGATCGCGGGTGTGGCTCTGACTGCCCGTGCACAAGTAAAGGGGTCAAAAGTAGAGCCCCTACTTTTGTACACCGACACGGCTACTGCAGCTGCCCTGTGGGCTAACGCAGACGCCCTCTTGGCAGAAGCGGCCACGCTCAATGCGGATGCGGAGGCACTCTCGGCGTAGGCGGCCGCGCTCTCGGCGCAGGCGGCGACGCTCGGGGTGGGGGGAGATGCGGCCATCGTACAGGCCTTCATGAAGCGTTTCCATGGTGTCATCTTTGCAAGAAGGGGGTGCAGGAATGGGGATCGGGATTGGTGGATTCGGGGGTTGCCGGCACTGGAGCAGATGAGCCGATGAAGCTTAAGGAGGGAGACTTAAATAGACCTAGATATTTTCATCGCAAACGGTTCCTAGAAAACAACAGTGTGTGATGTTGCGGATATTTTTTATTAGCCGTGAATAACGAATTTGGAGTAAAGTGGCAACGGATGGTGTTTCAAATGAACGATAAATTTTGTAGTACTAATACAACTGTCATGTCAAATTTTGGAAAATTTCAGGGGTCATTTGACCTTTTAAGACATTTAAGTGATTTTCTAGCCATTTAATGACCGTAATTGAAATTTGAACTCCATGTACATGCAACAGCTAACCATAATGGTTTGAAAACTCATATTTTGTGTACTAGTGTGCGATTTAATTCCATGTGCAGTAAATTGGAAGGAATTTTCAAACATATTGGTCTAATGGCTATGGCACAATTAACCATGGAGTGACATGGCATTTTAATTCCAAAAAATAAAAAATCAAAAACACATGAAACCTTGGTTGATGTAATGTCATACCACCAAGATGATGTGGTAAAAAAATTGGCATGTTTGATGAAAGTTTGGACACACACCCCTCACAAACCGAGGCAACTTACTAGAAGGCTCGTGGTTCCGAGAGGGAACAATGCATGTTTGACGACGAACGGGAGATAGCTTCCTCTTACGACCTTCATTTTTTTTCTACGTCTAACGTGCACTAGTACAACTGTAATGTGAAACTGTGGAAAATTCTAGGGGTTATTTGACCTTTTAAAGACATTTAAGTGATTTTCTAGCCATTTAATGACCATAATTCAAATTTGAACTACATCTACATGCAATGCTTAACCAAAACGGTTTGAAAAATCATATTTGTGTACTGGTGTGCGAGTTAATTCCATGTGCAGTAAATTAGAAGGAATTTTCAAACATATTTGTCTCACGACGTGGACACATGCATACGTATGCATGGAGTGACATGGCATTTTAATTCCAAAAGTAAAAAAATATCAGAAACACATGAAACCTTGGTTGATGTTTTGTCATGCCACCAAGATGATGTGGTAAAGAAATTGGCATGTTTCACGAAAGTTTGGAGACACACCCCTCAGAATCCGGAGCAACTCACTAGAAGGCTCGTGGTTCCGAGAGGGAACAATGCATGTTTGATGACGAACGGGAGATAGCTTCCTCTTACGGCCTTCAATTTTTCTCTACGTCTAACGTGCACTACTACAAGTGTAATGTGAAATTTTGGAAAATTCTAGGGTCATTTGACCTTTTAAAGACATTTAAGTGATTTTCTAGCCATTTAATGACCGTAATTCAAATTTGAACAACATCTACACGCAATGCCTAACCAAAATGGATTGAAAAATCATATTTGTGTACTTGTGTGCGAGTTAATTCCATGTGCAGTAAACTAGAAGGAATTTTCAAACATATTTGTCTCACGATATGGACACATGCAGACGTACGCATGGAGTGACATGGCATTTTAATTCCAAAGAATAAAACAAATATCAGAAACACATGAAACCTTGGTTGATGTAATGTCATGCCACCAAGATGATGTGGTAGGAAATTGGCATGTTTGACGAAAGTTTGGACACACACCCCTCGTAAACCGGAGCAAATCACTAGAAGGTTCGTGGTTCTGAGAGGGAACAATGCATGTTTGATGATGAACGGGACATAGCTTCCTCTTATGGCCTTCAAATTTTTTCTTCATTTAACGTGCACTAATAAAACTGTCATGTAAAAATTTGGAAAATTTCAGGGGTCATTTGACCTTTTAAAGACATTTAAGTGATTTTCTAACCATTTAATGACAGTAATTCAAATTTGAACTACATCTACATGCAACGCCTAACCAAAACGGTTTGAAAAATCATATTTTTGTGTACTTGTGTGTGAGTTAATTCCATGTGCAGTAAATTAGAAGGAATTTTCAAACATATTGGTTTCAAGGCATGGGCACATGCAGGGAGTGCCATGGCATTTTAATTCCAAAAAATTAAAAAATTATCAAAAAACATGAAGCCTTGCTTGATTTTATGTCATGCCACCAAGATGATGTGGTAAAAAATTGGCCTGTTTAACGAAAGATTGGACACACACCCCTCACAAATCGGAGCAACTCACTAGAAGGTTCGTGGTTCCGAGAGGGAACAATGCATGTTTGATGACGAACGGGAGATAGCTTCCTCTTACGGCCTTCAAATTTTTTTTCTACGTTTAATGTGCACTAATACAACTGTCATGTGAAAATTTGGAAAATTTCAGGGGTCATTGACCTTTTAAAGACATTTAAGTGATTTTCTAACCATTTAATAACCGTAATTCAAATTTGAACTACATCTACATGCAACGCCTAACCATAACGTTTGAAAAATCATATTTTTGTGTACTTGTGTGCGAGTTAATTCCGTGTGCAGTAAATTAGAATGAATTTTCAAACATATTGGTTTCAAAGCATGGGCACATGAATGGAGTGCCATGGAATTTTAATTCCAAAAAATTAAAAAATGATCAGAAAAACATGAAACCTTGCTTGATTTAATTTCATGCCACCAAGATGACGTGGTAAAAAAATTGGCCTGTTTGACGAAAGTTTGGACACACACCCCTCACAAACCGGAGCAACTCACTAGAAGGTTCATGGTTCCGAGAGGGAATAATGCATGTTTGATGACGAACGGGAGATAGCTTCCTCTTACGGCCTTCAATTTTTTTTCTACGTTTAATGTGCACTAATACAACTGTCATGTGAAAATTTGGAAATTTTCAAGGGTCATTTGACATTTTAAAGACATTTAAGTGATTTTCTAACCACTTAATGACCATAATTCAAATTTGAAATACATCTACAAGCAACGCCTAACCATAACGGTTTGAAAAATCATATTTTTGTGTACTTGTGTGCGAGTTAAAAAATCATCAGACAATGTAAATATCTGGTGTTCAAAAAAGAAAATGTGAAGATCTGGCAAGACAACCGGCCCCCACACGATTGGCACTCTATCTCGCGGCTCGAGGTTTGGTAGGTGAGTGCCGGGGATCATTAATCAGACATGGTTCTGTATTGGAAACCGTCAGCTATTATGTTCACACATGGATTTTTCTGCGGGAATCGTGTATAATTCAAACTACAGTGCTCGTAAATTCTGGTGACTAGCGTGTGTACTGTCCCCGTCGATCTAGATTCCGACCGCCAATAAATACTACCTTTCTCATGTTGTCCCACCTGCATTCACATCTACATCCTCCCCTCGCTCGCCCTCTCTGTCTCTCAGATATCTGCCATGGCGCCGCCAGTCTGCCCATCCGCCGACGAGTAGTCGCCGTCCCCTGAGGACGCTCACTCGATTAGTAGCGACAAGGATCCCTACGCGCCACCTGACGATGTTGCGCTGGACCCCCCAACTTTGGATTGGTTTTCGGGCCAGTACATTCTTTGTCTATGGAAGTCGCTGCCGCTGGCTGAGAAAGCCAGACAAGTGGCGTTCAAGAAGGAGGTGGCAGAGGAGGAAGCCAGGTACCAGGCAGCCTGTGAAGCCCGTGATGCCGCCTGGAAAAAGGAGGCGGCGGAGCTTTGGGGCGCGGCGTCGTCGTCGTAGGGAGGTGTACGAAGATGGGTACTTCGCGAGGAAGGTCATAGGCGATGGGCGCCTCGTCACTAGATGGAGGTGGGCCGATAAGCTCCAGCGTGCCACCGATGAGGAGCTCCGATGGGCGCGCAACAAAATGGCAAGATCGTCCGCGCGCGTCCGCCAGCAAGAGGCAGATCAGTATGTCAAGCGTTGTGAGGCAGAGGAGGCGGAGTACTACCTCCAAGATGGGAAGCGCCAGCGCACCGAGGAGCTGCCGCAAGGGCTACTGAATCATCCCCTGTGAGGGATTATTAATTTTAGTATTGTTTGTTTTCAATTTTATGCATTGTACCTAGTAGTTAAGTATCATCACGTATATGTGATGATATTATATATATATTTATTCTGTGATGAACTAATCAACAATTATATATATATATATATATATATATATATATATATATATATATATATATATATATATATATATTCTGTGATGAACTAATGAAAAGCGTGGTGGGCGTCCGGTGCAAGTAAGGCGCGGCCGGCCTCTGGTGCAAATACGGCACTGAGGGACTCTGCCCACTCCTGGCGAGGAATGAGGGTACTGACGGGACGTGTACCCAGCCGCGAGCCGTGTCGACAGTAGGCAAGCGCTGATGGATCCGCTCTTGCTGTGCGGCATGCCGCGCCTCTCACTCTGCGGTGCTCCAATGATCTCGCCGTGCGGCGAGCCGCAGCCTATCAGCACGGACGCGGCTAGCTTGCTCTGCAGCGTGCCATCGATCTTGTTGTGCGGCGAGCTGCTGCCTGTCGGCCCTGACATGCCTATCTTGATCCGCGACGCTCAAGCACCATGCACCAAAGGTCTGCTCAACCCTGTCCATGACGTGCATCATGGCGTCATCCATCGCATTGCCGGGGAGCGCCTCGGCCTCGACAGGCCGTGGCGCCTACTTGTTTTCCTCGTCGACGAGGTTGATGGCAGAGGCGGCGCTTTGGTGGTTGGCATGCTTGGAAATGGTAGATGTGCTACAGGCTGCGCTTGTCGCCTCCGTGCGTCGCGCGCCGCCTATGCGCACTATCGCTGGGTGGCGGGAAACAGGTGAGGAAATGGCGGGAAACGGTGGCGTGTTCATAAAACGCCATCAATTAATGGAAACTTAGCATAGGAGGAACACTGAGCTAGCACAAGAAGTAGATGATGATCAGATGAACACGTACCACACTAGGGAACCCGTCGATGATGAATTCATCAATCGCAAACGGTTAAATACTAGCAAGCATTTGCCCACAACACACACAGTCTGTTCCATCACAAATAGGTCGGATGGATCAACTGAATGCCACGTATCGCACATTGTCAAAAAGTAATGCGGTAGATCTTCTTTAAAATGTGTTAAAAAATAAAAAATAAATAAATAAATAACAAGGACCTCGATGTTAAATTAACTCATGGGATGGGTCGTATCAGTCATTTAATTTGACAGATATGACCCATCCTATCAGTTAATTTAACATCAACACAACTTCCCATCCAGTCGCCCATCTGATAGCTGCTCTAGCCTGAGCACACTTAACTTGAGAGTTCTCTTACATGAGCTACTGGTGGAACAGCTAGTCCTTGCTGATTGGATGCCTCTTCGCATCCTTATGGTGTATCCGGATGACCGACCGTCCCCCAGTGGCAAATAGATGTTGTGTAGACAGAGCATATCACATACATCTTATTAGAAGCAATCGCCTGTGTTATTATTGGTCTTCGCACACATTTCTGATTATAGACCTGTTTGCCGAGTATCACACACATCTGGTTATATTGAACCGTTTCTGTTCTCTTGTCTCAACGCAAACAGTTCATCCGAGTGAACCGCATGCCGTATATCGCACACACCTTCATCTGGATGCCCATTTCTTTTGTGTTGCCTAATCACAAACAGTTCATCCGAGTGAACCGTATGCTGTATATCGCACACACCTTCATCTGGCTGCCTGTTTCTTTTGTTCCTCCTCATCGCAAACAGTTAATTCAGCTAAACCGTGTGCCCTGCGCGCACACGCAACTAAAATCTGAACCGTGTTTGATGCATCCTCCATCGCAAACGTTCTGCACCTTTTTTGACAGTTATTTTACACCATCGTTTGCGATTATGGCATCACACATAGTTTTGTCGAAGGGTCTCTGATCGTAGTGTCGCGTTAGCAGCAACCTCTAGTAGTGGAGTGTTATCTTTTCATTGATTTTTTTATTTCTTTTGGTGTTTGTTGTTGTGATTATTATCAAGGGTCTTCTGGTATCATTTTTAGCACTATAGTACTTGTGTGTAAACTAAGTTGTACAAAGAGTTCATTCATAGTAGCACTTGTGTGCTTAGTCTGACATTTTTTTGAGGGATTGCAAACTGATGCTTCTTTGTACTTTTTATTGTAGTAAATATGTATTGTCCGTTCAAGTGTACTGGTACTGTCATTCTTAGTCTGCAAGTGACCAATATAAGTGTGTGCTGATGCTTCTTAACTTTTTCTGTTGTAGTACTTGTTAATTTTCTAGCAGCTAGATATGGATGGGACAGTACATGAAGTACTAAGATTTTTTGCTTCAACTTTTGAAGCGTTGTTAAGCAACTCAAATTGTACTGATTGTTTTAACGTTATGTTTTCCATACAATACTAAATCGAAACTACACATGGAATATCCTTGTGTGATTAATTTCTTCCTAACTAGTACTGAAGAGCAGCCACAAAGTTCCATTCAGAAGCTACTTCGAATTTGAAATGATGCATAAACAAAATACGAAGCTACCAAACTTATATAACGAGATAAGCAAACAATGTACTTGACATAAGCAAACTTGTTCGACCGTGACAAGCACGACATAAGCAAACTGGTTCAACCCTGACACACAAGACATAAGCAAACTGGTTTAACCTAACAAGAGCAAACTACGAATTTGAAACAACAAGATAAAAGGCAAGCACAAGCGCAAGCAACACGAAGGCAGACTTTAATGTCTCTTCATCCCGCATAGTGGCGGTGGTAGTAGGGGTTAGCCTCCCGTTCTTTTGAAATTTCCCAACCTGTTTTGAAGTTATCAATTATCTTCCATGGCTTGTAGGTGGCGTACGCATCTACCGCTGTGTACTCGATGAGGTAATTTGGCAGTGGGCGGATCCCCCACAGTTTATGGTCTTCCTTCTTGTCGATCTTTTCTTCATGTCTTTGTAGAATGGGTGGATGACGCTGGTTGCAACATCAGCCATGGAGTCATACTCTTTTCCGGTGTATGGAACTCTCCAGTTGCGCTGAATGTCGATGTACTTGTTGGGGTTGATCTCCAGACCAGACATATTCAGCTTCTCTTTGTCACCTTCAATGCTGAAACCAGCAAATGTGAACAACTTCTCATGCTTCAGCATATCATTGAGGAGCTTGGGCCTACAGGGGAGAGACATATTGAAGATTAGTATTATTTTGATGTTTGAATTCTTTAGTTTTTTTGCTTTACAAGTGATGAATCCATGAATTAGATGCTTATATAGAATAATTAATGGATGAATGTACTTCAGAAACTAGTAAACAAAGTTCTGAAATTAAATTCCAGTACACCATGTTATTTTTCTTTTTGGAATATATATAGTTTGAGTCAATGATGTATGTGCTGCTTTAGTACTAGTTTAGTTTACTTTTGTTGAGTAGAACAACACATACTAGTGCTTCACCAAGTTCTTAGTTTTTTTGCTAATGAAAATAACACCAACCAAGTTCAGAAACTACTTCACTACATCAAGTTCAGAAATATCTTTTTAATACATCGAGTGCAGAAACTACACTATTGGATCAAGATCAGAAACAACACTAGTACATCAAGTTCAGAAATTAATCTTCTACAATATTTTCGAATAGTAATCCAGTGCATCAGGTTCAAAATATATTATAGTGCAGCTACTTGAGAAAGTGCAGTTGTGCATCCACTTTCACAAACTACACTAGTACATCAAGTTGGGAAACAAGTTTAATGAAATTTTGAGGATGCAATACTAATTAAACATATGAACCAAATAGGGAAAATGAGTAGGATGGTTCACCATTTTGTGGCCGCTGCAATGTGGTACACCAGGCAGAGTTCCTCCATCCACAACTGTAGAACTGTTGCTCTGTGCGGGGGTCCGTCTTCCCTGGTATACTCCACATCAACGCCGACGAACCTAGGATACAAGCCGCCAGCCTTCTTCCAGAGCCTGTTGATCATCTTGTCGTCCTTGTCTGGTTCGCTGGTGCAGACGATCTCCAACGTCTCCTTGCCGTGAAGCTCAACCCATGTGAGGGTTCGGGTGTACTCATGCTTCTCGTCGAGGACGTGAACATCGTTGAGGTTGCTGCTCTGGTCGGACGTCTCAGCATGATGACACTTGGCAGACGGTTCCTCTGCCATTGCCCTCGTCCGGTGACTGTGGGCTTGAAAGAGAGAGGTTTCTACGTTGTTTGTAATGGAGATGGAAGCGGCAATGGTGGTTCTCGGAATGAGGCAGAGATGGAAGACAATGGATTATTTCCGGTGCATGGACGGGGATGTGTGGGACGAGGTTCATCAGAGACGTGGGGGTTGTGGTCGTGGGGCACCGTTGCAGTCCGTCGTGGCAACCGCCAAGTGGGTGGCGCGGGCGGTGGCCTGGAAGAACCAACCGTCCAAGCCAATTTCTTTGCCAGGGTATTTACTGGTCGCACTAACTAGTCTTGTCAAGCTATACGTATTAGCTGCTTATCACACTTACACGTCTCAGGGCCGGTGATGATGGAATTTTGTACTGTTTAAGTGACGTATACTTTGTGATGTTTTTCAGTGGGGAGGTTAAGTATTGTTTTTGCACGGAAGTCTTATACTTAGGGTTTTTTACTGTCGCACTGATTTGTCTTGTCAAGCTATACTTGTCAGCTGCTTATCCCACTTGCACGTGTCAGGGTTGGTGATGATAGTGCTTTGTACTCCTCTACTGTGGGTACTTGGACTAGTGATTGAAGTGTAATTGAACTTACCAAATACAAGTTTAGACTATGTGTGTCATGCTAATCTTTTAAAACAATTTTTGTTTTTTGAAAGGATTGTTTATATCAACATAATATTTGAAAGTATTTTTACAGATAAATTAGTTTTTCATAATTATAGGTGTATTATATTTGCACTTCCAATTTTTTATGTTTGCTTGAGGTAATTATTTTTATGTACTGATGGACTTTCTGAACTAGGACTGGCAGAACCAGTCATAGCTTGTTTTGAAATGATGTTTTTTTGAGGTGTTCATGGGTGCGTTTGGTTACTCTGCCTTGTACTGACGAGTGAGAATTATCAGCACTGATGTACTATAAGAGTTCAAATTTTTCTTAACAAATTTTTGCTGAGTTACTGGTCGAAAGTAGTGTTGGCATTACATAAATCCAGATCAGTTTTTTCAAATATATTTGTGATGCATTCAAAAGGTTTATCAAATGGTTTACATAATAATATCACTGGTCCAGCGGGCACAAATCATAAATTATATTTTAACTATAGTACTGATCGAGAAATCGATGATAAAGCTAAATAAGTTTTGGTACTGACAGTGTTTCTCATATGATTCCTCATTGTGTACCAAGGCAACCGAGAGTACAAAATTATTTTTGAGTTGATGCAGCAGCATAACCACGATGGATTCTTCAGTCTTGAGCTCCTTCTAACTGGCCCCAAATGTTGTCCCTTGTTGACGTCCTTTCCTGCTTGAGCCTTGGCAACTTCATCGTCAGTTTTAGTTTCCTCGTCCCCAATATGTCATCTTCATTGTCTTCGTCTGATTGCTCATCATTCTCGTCAAACTCTTCTTCTTCATCCTCTTATTTTGATTTTTGAGGACTCTGGACCTTACCATGTTTCTGTTCAGCGCCACTGACCTCCTTGCCCACTTTGCATGTGCGGGGATTATGTCCGTCAGTCCCCCCACACTTGCTGCAAGTGTAGCTGTTACGTGTGTCGTCTCCATTGGTAGAAACCTAGGCGGCTCCAATCTGCTTTTGTAGCTTTTTCTTGTTGACAATGGCATCTGTGCGGAGTGGGCATGTGCAGTAATTATGATTGGTCACCACGTTGCAGAATCCGCATGCCCTTATCCCGAGAGGTTTGCCGTCCGGGTCAAATTCCACGCGTCTGATGGGGTGTGGCGGCTTTTTGGCTGCTGCTTTCGCTCCTTGCATCTTACTCTTCCTCCCCTTTATGTTTGAGAATATGGGTGGCTTAATTACCCTTTCCTGCTTCTTCTGGTAGGATCTCCTGTTGTCATGTTGTTCGCCTACAGCACCGTCAAACTCATGATCTTGCACGTGAGCATGTTGCTGCTCTTGAGTGTGCACATGGGCAAGCTCTGGTTGCTGTTGCTCCTCTTCCTCGTTGTCATACGGGTCAATAGCTCCTAGATATTCATAGCACTCACGCTTTTGAGGTGGCGCACACGAGTACACATATTCACCATATCAATACACCACTATGGATCCGCTCCCGTCTCCCTACGAGAACGCCATCCATAGCACTCACGCTTATCTTGTGCATTTTAGAGTATCCACTTTCACTTGTCTATGAACTGTTATAGGCAACCTAGAAGTCCTTTACCACGGACGCGCTATTCGAATAGACCATTTATAACCCTGCAGGGGTGTACTTCTTCACACATGTTTCCACCACTTAGCGTCTGCACACAACATGTGCTCGGCAGACTTCAAGAGAAAGCCGACGTGGGTGTAGACCATGACCTACCTAAACACTCAAGTCTCTAGTCCAGGTTTATCGCCTAGTCAGGTTCCCTCCACAGGGAGTCCGGCCGAGGTTTCCACATACGGCCCCGAACGATGTGTATAGGGTTCCGCAACACCAAACGGGCGCCCGGCATACCCGGCCACGTGCCTACCGCATCACAGCCCACCCCTCGGGTCAGCGTTGCGCATGGCCTCCAGCATACTACAAACACCAGAAGCTACTTGCAACTCCTGGACAGAGGACTAGGGTGGTTAAGAAGTCGAGCGGGGTCATATTTCAGGGCCCAATGCATGGTAGTAGCTGTTTCATGGATCACAAACACAGAACTCAGTTCCTGAGAACGGCTTCAATGAGACAACCCACCATGTACTCCTACATGGCCTCTCACCGCTACCTTTACCAAATTGTGTTCACACACTTAGCTCACACACACTAGGACATGTTCATCACCATTCCAATTCATCCCCGATGAATCAGACCTGACACAACTCTAAGCAATAGCAGGCATGAAAAACAAGCATGAATGAGTAGGCACATCAGGGCTCAACAACTCCTACTCATGCTAGTGGGTTTCATCTATTTACTGTGGCAATGACAGGTCATGCCGAGGAAAAGGGTTCAACTACCGCAGCATATAACACATGAATCGGTGTTGTCCTAATGCAGTAAAAGAGAGCAGGAGCGAGAGAGTGGGATTTTATTGGAATGAACAAGGGGGATTTGCTTGCCTGGCACTTCTGAAGATAGCATTGGGTCTTCATCAGTATCAACGATCACATCGTCGAAGCAACGTCTACTGAGAGGGGACAATTACCGGCAACAGAGAGAAAACACAATCAATGCAATGCAACAATATGATGCATGAATATGACATGGCAAAATGAGTGTGTTGGGCTAATGCATCTACAACCAGGGTGGTGTGAGCTCATTTGAATCAAAGATTCAAATACAAACTCAAGTTATGGGTTTATAAAGTGCATTAACATATTTTGAGCAAAAAAGCAAGTTTAAGTTGCTCTAACATGCATGAAACCAGTACAGATGGATAGATTGGATTTTTCTGATCATTTTTCATATATAAATCTTTGTATTTGGAGTTACGGAAAAATTTCTATGATTTTTAGAAGTTTAAATAATTTTCTAGATTTTATAATTCATTTTGAAATATAAAATCGCCAGAAAATGATTATGAGGTCAGCATGACGTAAGCCTGGCGTCAGCAGGTCAACTGGGCTGCCCCTGGTCAAACCTGACCAATGGGACCCACATGTCAGTGTCTCAGGGCTGGTTTGGGTGGATGACAGGTGGGACCGGTCAACATTGACTTGACCAAGTCAAACTAACACGTGGGGCCACCGCACTTTGATTAACCTTAAACTATTTTGGTTACCTGGTTAGTTAGGCGGTGGGGCCCGGCTGTCATTGACTCTAGGGTAGTTAGTAGGGCACTTAGGCCCTAATGGCCGGTTACGTCGGCGGTTAACCACCAGCGACCATAGCCGACGGCGGAGGTACTCCGGCCCGCCGATTTCGATGGCCGTTTGAAGCGCGGCTAGGCTCTTTTGAATGCCTACAGAGAGGCGCGTCGGGTGGTGCAAGTGGCAGCTGCTGGGGAGGGCTGTAGCGTCGTCGGCGTCGAGGTGGGCGGCGGCACCGCTAGGGCACATGCGGGCAACAATGCTACGGAGCACGAGCGAGCAAGGTGAAGGTCTAGGCAACCTCATGGGATCACCAGGAGCTTGATGCGGTGAGAAGGCGCGACTGTCTCGAGCTCAGGCCACGACGGCGGCAAGGCAGGCGGCGGCCGGAGCTCAACTAGCACGGCCTAGGTGCTAGGATGCGGGAACGACAGCGGGTAAGGGGGGAAAGAATTGGGGCTCACAGTGCATCGGATGGGGTCGTCGACGAGCTCGGGGCCAGACGATTGACGCATTTAATCGGCGAAGACGGCGGTGGCGAATGCGACGGTGGCGAGCTTCGGCGGCGATTCCAGGCATTCGAGGACATGTGTTGCGGCGTGGAGCTTCACATCATCGAGGCGGATCAATGGAACTCGTCCACGGGGCAAGGGGACGGCAGTGGGCACGGTGTTTTGCGGCGGCGCATTCCGGCTCGTTCGGGCGCCCGTGAGAGAGAGAGAGAGAGCAGAGGGGAGGGGAGAGACCACGTGTGAGAGAGAGAGGGCAGAGAGGTGCATGGCATCTCGAGGCGGCGCCGGGAAGCGGCAACAAGCGGGGAGGTGGCGGCGCGTGCGGCGTCTTCTTGCCACCACAGGCTCTGCCCCAACACGCCGAGGAAGATAACTGGCCAGGTGGGCTAGGGTGGGCTGCTCAGAAGGATTTATTTGGCCACTGTTTTAAATTCAAACAAAATTCAAAACCAGCGCCAACTTCTCTGAAATATTTTTATGTTGCTAGATGGACTTTTCCAAAGCACATAAAACATTTCAGCGGCATTTTAAGTTATATTCTAGTTATATGAATATAATTCAAATTCAGATAGCTATTCATTTAAATTCAAAGTCCCAAAAATAAATCCTTAAAAATGTTCAGTAACTCTGGGTCGGACCAAAACCCTTGCCAAAATTTTTCAAACATTATTTAAGGCCATTTGGAAACATCGAATGCATTTTCAGGGTTATTTTCCCATATTTTAAATAAATTTTTGAGGCTTTTCAAATTCCCTCAATTCAACTTTCAGAATTCAGACATGATGCATGTAAGCAATGCCACTAATTACAAGCATTATTCTAGGGCTGTGACACAGAATATGTTCTTCATTCTGTCAGACTCATCAAGTTGTATGTCGCAGAAGAATTCCTTGTTTATCGCTTTCATCTCCCTAAAGAAGTTGACAGTCTTTAGGAGATCATCCACATCATCCATCCTTGAATTCTATGCTTTGCTACATATTAAAAGTGAACAATCATTCAAAAACGCATGTTGAACTGGCATCAGGTCTGTGTTGCGTAATATGTTTGTACTGATAGAGGAAAAAAGATGGAGGGGATTTCTGGGAGGACAACAAGTTTGTACTTACATGTTAATCAAGTCTTTGGCATTCATTTTGGGAAGTAGCTTCCGTGGCCATCGCCTCCCAGTATGCTCATGATTTGCGCGTGTTCAATGCCTTTGAACTGCAGGTACTTGACGTACTCCAAGATTGTTTGGTCAATCTTTTTGTGGGAGTGCAAGAAGACAAGCATTTTGGGGGAGAGTTGTAGCTTGTTGTTGTGTTCCCAGACTATCTCTTTTACGAAAAGTGTTGCATCCTTTTCCCTCCCCAGCCTCATTTTAGCCCCGCAGTGAGTCCTGGCTGTGGTCTTGTTCCGCTGTCTATTTGCTTCTGACACCTTTGATTCATAGAATCCATAGCACGTGCAATAAAGGTAGACTCTGGTGTTAACCTTGGAGCCTTCCCTGATAGCAAAGCCCGCGTGCTTTGCATAGACATTGTAGAAGTTCTTTGCTTCTTTGAAAGTTTCAAAGGGCATCTCTAGCCTTGGTAGAACGTAAGCTTCAATATTAGGTGGCTGCACACAACAGTGAGCAAACAAAAACATAGTGATGAAAATGTTAGATGGGGTGGTCACAGTACTAGGGTATGGACTGTGCTTGTATGTTTTTTCTGAATGGATACTTACATGTGTATAGCTCTGTGCTGCCTCCGGTGTTTGATGTCCACCCTGGTGTATGGGCGCGGGTGGCGTCACCCTCGGCACATGCAGCAATGCATCTCTTGGAGGGAGCAATCTTGATGAACCTCTCAGTCTCTCATTGTACGGCCGTCTTCCTTACTCCTGTCTATATGGCTCATATCTTCTACTTTGCACCCTACTAGAGTGGCGAACATTCCTATATCTTTGGCCTGGTCTTCCCGTCGCAACCGCTTTTGCAGCACAGATGATTGATGTTGACGGAGCGACTGGTGGAAGCCTGTGTGTCCTTGCCTTTCTGCATGCGCTAGGGAAGGAAAACATTTGTTGTTGGGGACGCTGTTGACCTTGTTGCACCCCAGCAGTGGAAAAGCTTGTATTCCTAGATATCGCTGTTTGCTGCATAGAAGAACCAGTCCGTGCTTCTAATGATTCTGGTGTAGCTTGAAATCTGCCTGTATTGTTGAAGTATCCAGGTGCTATTTCTGGTGTTACCCAACCAGGCGGTGCCTTATATCTGCTTGGCTCATCAAACCCTCCATGCGTGTGCCACCTTGCATGTTTTTGCAATGACATTCAACAATTTTGGTATTAATCTTTTCTACATTTTCTCGTGTACATGATATGGGTAAAATGTCATGCACTGAAGGTAACGTACAAGTTGAACTTGCATCGCTGGGCGTTATTAAACTTTGTTGTCTATTTTGTTTCTGATGTAGTTTCAGTCGAACTAATGAATGGACATGTTCAGCACTGATGTACTGATGTACTAATTTTAGCACTGATGCATCTGTTATGCATAGTTTTTTTAATCTTTTCCCTATAACTGATGCATAAACATTTGGTGCACTGCTTGTAAACTGAACATTGAACTTCGGAACGTTATGCATATATATATATATATATATATATATATATATATATATATATATATATATGTATATATATATATATATATATATATATGTATATATATATATATATATATATATATATATATATATATATATATATATATATATATATGCATGTCTTCTTTTTTTCATGTAGAACTTATGCATCTACCTTAGAAGTACTCCTAGTTTCTGTATCATTGAACTTACTATGTAACAAGTGTATATTTTTTCAACAACAGTCTTTTACTCATTCGAACTAACGTAACTACATGACATGTACTATTAGAAATAACAACATACAACTTGCAGTGGTAGCTGAACCTTATATAAAGCGTAGTAGCTACTTCGACTGATGCATAAGTTTATGTTTTTTGACCGGAACTGAAGCTAGCATATTGGAGGTACTGACAGTAACCTCGACATCCAAATTGTGCATCAAGTTGCAGGGGTGTAATGAACAGATGCAAGCATTTGCAATGTACTATCAGCTTCTGCATCATAGGAACATGTGTCACTGATGCAACACACACATGTAGTACTGATGAATCTAATAGTGTAACATGTAGGCAGAGCATAGTGTGTGCAATTTTTAAATCGAATCTTTTGAATAGCAGGACTGATGAACTGACACAAACGTGGTATTTTTCTTCAAGCAAATCCAGGTCTTAAAATATTTTTTGAACTGATCGTTTGTGCTTCAGTAGCAATTAGGAAGATTCAATTTGGAGGAAATTAGTGTGGGAAGCAGACATCACCTGCAGTGGCATGTTCTAGGATCTGATGTGTTCTTCTTCCTCTCGTTGGCGGCGTACTGGCATAATATTGGAAGGAAGCACCATTGATGTAAACAAGGAGCTTGGGGAGACGAGGCGCTCCTGCTTGTGATGGAGCTCCGGCGATGAGGTCCGGGGAGGCAGCGGCTGGTGGCGTAGATCACGGATCAGTCAAAGGAGCTCCTGTGAGGGGATGGCTGGTGGCGGAGATCACAGATCCATCGAAGGATCTCCGGCGAGGGGGGTGGGAGGTGGGGATCGCGGCGCTGTGGAAGGAGCTCCGGCGAGGGGGGATACGGGAGGCAAGGATCATGACCCCTGTGAAGGAACCCCGGTGAGGGAGGGAGGCAGGAGGCAAGGATCACAGCCCCGTCGTGGCTTTGCCAGCAAGGAATGGGATGGTGGCGATGGATCCATCGGCGGCTAGTTACGGCACCGCGGGCTCCCTTGCTCCGGCTGATGCCATCGCTCAGTCGCCCACGACAGCTGCCTCCGGAGGAAGGAGGTGGGTTGGGTTTGGGCTGGGTCCGGGAGTTTCCACAGTGTAGGCGCGTCGCGCATTTATAAGGCCGGGGGCAACAGAATTTTATTTTGTTACTAGTAACAGAATAGTCCAACCCAATATATATGCAAACAGCTTGAGGATGTGTGTCCATTCACAGGACATTTTGAGGATTCTAATATATTTAGCTCACGCCACTGTCGGCGTTCAGGGAACGGGGGTACCCAGACTTGCCTGCCTGCGGTGTGGCTCAAAGGGTGGCCAAGCACGACCCATCTTCATCAGCACAAGCTCAAGACCCTCGCGAGGGGCCAAGCCTCGCGGGGCGGATGGCAGGAAGCTTCCTCAGGCACGGCCTCTTAAGGTTGGCTCGCGAGGAGGCGGAGAGATCAAGGCGGGGTACCTCACGAGGTGCCCATGACGCAAGCCATGACGACCGAGGGCGCCAGCCCGCGCAGTGTCCTCATTTCCTCTTTGGTGCAAAGGAGGCAAGCGCAGGCGAGAGCACCAAGCAAAGGCAACTATTTGATTGCAACAAGACCAAGACCATCTGGCGGCAGGAAGGAGGTCATCGTGGAGACCAAGCCGGCGTCACCGTCAGAGCCTTTGACAGGCGAGGACCACCTTTAGTCAGGATAAGTGTACTAGATGTTCCCCTTCAAAATGGCCAATTGTTGGCGCCCTTCCCGCTCAATATTTGGGAAGAGGCCCAGGGCCTCTACCTATAAATAGGACTAGCCTCCCACAGGGTAGAGGGATCGGGAATCCAGAACAGAGCTAGAGGTCAAGCAATCTAGAGAGAGAGAGAGAGAGCGACCGAACAACCCCTAGCAGTTCGTCGCATCGGCCAAGAACAGACCCTCGCGAGGCTGTTCTTCCTTGTATTGTTCATCATCAGCCCCTGAGGCAATCCACCACACCACTCACTGGAGTATGGTTTTACACCACAATGGTGGCCCGAACTAGTATAAACCTTGTGTCCCTTGTTTTGCTCTTTGTGTAGTTTAGATCCTTGCGGCGGCGAGGTGGAGGTAGGTAGGGGTGAGATCTCGCGTGCACCCAGTTGAACCTAGAGGGTCTGCGGAACCGAAATCCGACATTTGGCGCGCTAGGTAGGGGTGCAATGAATCCGTCTTCCGCCGCCCTATTCTTCGCCCCATCGCATCCATGTCGGACCTTGTCGGGCCAGCGCCCGGCGTCGGGCCGCTCGCCACCAGCGTCGCAGACGGCCCCGTCGGCGGCCGCCCCGCCGTTCCGTCGCTGCCGTCAACGCCGCCACCGCCCGGCGGGAACAAATAACAAGCATCGTCCCAGCATCCGTCCGTGAGGCGAGACAGCCGTACCGCTTCTCCTTCCTCGCCCCAGCTGGTTCATCATCTCGCGCTCGCTCCGCCCATGGAGGCTCGAGCCGTGCTCATCGCTGACAAGCGAGCTCTGCGCTTCTACCGCCCTATCAGCGCGTCTCGAGTGGCTCGACCGCGTCGCCGAAGCTCGTCCGCCGCGAGGCTCCCCAGCGCCGTCCTTCTCCTTGCACCGCGCCCGCCTTGACTGCGATGAAACTCTGAGGCGCCTCGGCCGCCTCCCCCTCAAGAAGGCGCCTTTCCCCAAAGGCGCGTGGCCCTTGGCGGAACCCACCGTCGGCACCAGCAAAGAAGAGCAGAGCTGTCAAGAGGTCCTTGCCCCGAGGAGGCTGGCGAGTGCTCCTCCACCGCCCGCCCGTCACGGCCGCGCTCCTGCTCCGACGCTAAGACCCCCGCTGCTCCCAGTGGCAGCGCATGGGGACCCACAAGACCAAGCCCTTCGTCACCAAAGGCCTCCGTGTCCACTCGCAGGCTGTCGCGCCTTCACCGCCGAGCTATCACGGCGTCCGTGGCCCGCAAGTTCAAGCGGACCTGCCTCCTCGCTACGACGGCACGGCCGACCTGCGGAGTTCCTCCAGCTCTGAAGCTGGGCATCAAGCCGCCAATGGGGACGAAGGTCATGGCGAACTGGTTTCCCATGGCGCCAAAGACGGTGCCCTTTTGGCTCCTGAACTTGGCTCTGCACGATCTCCTCTGGGGCGAGATTAGCACCCGCTTCGCGCCAACTTCAAGGCACTCGCGACCGGCCTCGTGCCATGAGCGACATGCGCCGCATCAAGCAGCAGCCAGGAGAGACCCTGTAGAAGTACATCCAGCGCTTCAACAAAGCACGCCTCAAGATTCCCAAGGTGACCAAGGAGGCCATCATCTCATCCTTCTCCGACGGTGTGCGTGATGTCAAGATGAAGGAGGAACTAGCGATGCATGAAGACCTGTGCACGTCCTTGGAGCTGTTCAACTTGGCGACCAAGTGCGCCAGGGCTGAGGAAGGACGCCTTTCCCTCCTCGAGCTGCCGCTGCAGACCCAGAAGAGAAGAAGCCCAAGGTCAAGGACGTGAAGCGCAAAGGGGCTGCCGTGCTGCGCGTAACCGCATACCAAGCGAGGCAGGGATCATCCCGAGTCTTCCAAGGGCAGCCGGTATCAAGGTACCACGCACCTCCACACCCACAACACCAACGAATGTCAAGAACTCGAGCCGCAAGCGATAAGGGCGAATCGGTCGACGCCCGACCGCGATGATCGAGGCTACGGCCGAGGAGGAGGAAGAAACGCAGGATGCCGGGAAGACCGCGCCCTCGCCAAGGGTGGCGCGACCGACCTCGCGAGGACCGGCTGGCAAGATCAGCCTCATGAGGATGCCGGAGGGATCAGCCTTGCGAGGATCGCCCGCAAGGCAACGCAGGCCTCCCTCCTCTGCCACCGCAGCCAAGGAGAAACGAAGACCATCATCAAGACAAGGGGCCGGGGCTTCAGGAGCAGCTGCAATCGCTACATCCTGGGCGGAGCTCAAGCCCCACCCTCCCAACAGATCTTCAAGCGGTTCGCCAAGTGAATGCAGTCCTCCCAAGCTCGAAGCCACGCCCCTCTCGTGGTCAGCGTGCACCATCACGCTCAGCTCGCCGGATCAGCTCAAGTCGCGGCCACACCGAGTCCTCCGATACTTTGTTCCCCAATCATCAAGAACGCAAGTCACCAGACCCTCATCGATGGCGGAGCAGGCTCAATGTCCTGTCGTGAGACATTCAACAATCTCAAGTGCCTTACAATCAGCTTCAGCCAACCAAGCCTTTCTCCGGAGTCACCTATGGCTCCACAGTTCCGATTGGGCAGGTCCGCCTCCCTGTCACCTTCGGGGCCCGCGACAACTAAAACACCAAGCTTATCGACTTCGACGTCGCCCACATTCGCCTGCCATACAATGCCATCCTCGGGTACCCAGATCTGCCCAAATTCATGGCCGTGGCTCATCACGGCTACAATGTCCTCAAGATGCCGAGAAGCGGCGGAGTCATCACGGTGCCTTGTGAAGAGAGGGACGCAGTGTGCTCCCTAGAGCGTGCTTTTCAAGCCGCGTCACTTGAAGACCCAGATCGCAGGAGCAGGAGGCTCCCCGAGCCTGCTCCCAAGAAGAAGAAGACATCGCCTGGCACGGCCCCTCGGGAGGCAGGCCCCTCAGGGTCCGCGCCTGTTCAGGGGGCACCTCCTTCTACCACATAGGAAGGCGCGCTCGGCGCCCTCCTCGAGCAAGGCTTGGGGGCTCTCTCCTGGAGGGTGACCGACCTTGCTAAGATCACGAGGGAGGCGCTTGGGCACCACTTGGAGGCGTGTTTCAAAGCACGCTTCCCTCGTGAAGGAGCAAGGCAAGGAGGGCCAAACCTCGTGGAGTTCACACCAGATCATTCAGGAGCTGCAGGAGTCAAGAGTCATGAGTGGCAGCCGCCACTTACCCGCCGTAGCTCCCCATCCAGGCGAGGATGGTGGGTTGCGCGTCTGCATCGACATACTAGGGCTCAACCGAGCTGCCTCTCAGAGCGCCTGCCCTCGCTGGGGGCGCAGAAGGTCCACCCCACAGCTACGCTTGCATGCCTTACGGTTTGCTGAACGCTGCTGCCACACGCCAAGGCCTCATAGGGAGCATCCCGAGGCTCAAGAGGCTGCTGCTCGCAGTCCCCGGCGGAGCCGGAGATGGTCCGCGAGCCACCGGCGCCCGAGCCTCCCGAGGCCTCGGGCCTGGGGCTCGTGGAAGATCGGCTTCCACAGCCCACGACGTCCGCCTTCAGCACCCCTTCATCTTCAACGCTATCGTGACATCCTTCGAAGTTTCATTTTCACCGAGCGCCTCGTATTACATCATTCCCTGTGTCACAGGTCCGTCCTGCGGCATGTATCCTTTTGCTTCATGTTCCTAGCTTACTTTATTGGGGGCCCCTGGCTGCATCATCCCCAAGCCACTCGGGCCAGTCCCAGCTGCATGTACCCTCTTTATGCTTATTCGGTCGTGCGTTTGACCCATCATGATTGTTATTTGTGCCTCTCCACGGCACCTTCTTCCTTCATGCCGCCGCCACGCTAAAGGGGGGTACCGAGCATCGCGACCATGGGCTCCTGGCTCGCTCTCCAAATTCTCACCGCCTTGTCCACGGCATCGCGACCGCATACCACGACGGCCGAGACCCGCCGAGGGCCGGACCCGAGGACGAGAGCATCGACATCTAACCAAATCTGCAGGAACACATCACAAGTTAAGGCCCAAAGGCCAGCGCAACCTCTCTTGAGGTAGGGCCCCGTGAGTCCCGCTACTGGCTCACGGGTGCCCAGATACACCTCGTCAGCCCTATCGTGCCAGCCACGTGTCGTATGGGCAGACACGCCTGCTCTCCCGGAGGGGAGCCCCTCCCACGCACTGCTGGAAGCACCATGTCTGCGGCCGGCTTGACGACACTGCCGAGGAGCGGCTATGCCCGTACACATACGGAAGCGCTATGCTCCGCGCTGGTGATAAACAACTGAGGGTGGCCCCCGGTCGCATCAACCTCAGGGAGCCCAGAGCTCAGCGTTTGGCCTCATCATAACGCCTCCCCTCGGGAGTGCCATGCGAGGGGGCTGGGCACGGGGGCTACTCCTAGGTCACGCCCAGACGCACGCCACCCAGCCAGGCCCCTCGGGCATGGTTCGCCGCACGTCCCTCCCCGAGCGGAGCCAAGGTACGAAGACCGTTTGAACGTCAAGGGGGACTCCTGAGCATCGCGACTCAGGAGCCTAACTGGTCACATAGCCCCTCACCCCTTAGTTCCGAAAGGCTCATGGCGGTTGAGGTATGCGCGGGGCCGGGCTCTGCAGACGTAGAATGGTAAATTCACCCATACATCTCACCTCCCTACTTGTTGTTCGTGCGCCAAGGGGGACTCCTGAACATCGCCACTCAGGAGCCTAACTTGTCACGCACTTCACCCCCTTGGTCCCGCCCTAGTTTCGTCGTCGCTAGCGGCGGCCGAGAGGCAAGGCCGGCTCACGTGAGAAGATAAGCAAGTAGGAAGGAAAAGCGCAAATCTCAAGGAATTCAAAAGCAAATATTACAGTCCATAACTGTTTTCACAACGCCAAACGCAAGTTTAAACGCCCACGAGGCATGATGCATGTTGCAGGAGCTGAAAGCAGGACAGAGCCACAAAGGAGTCACTTGTTGGCAGCACGCCGCGAAGCGGCGGAGCTGCGCTGGGCGGGTTCGCCGTGAAGCCTCAGATCGGCAGCACCGCTTCGGCTTGGTGTCAAGGCCCGGAACTTCACCACAGAGAGCCTCCGCTGGACCCTTCACGGCCTCAAAGGCTGATGACAACAAGCAAGCTCGCCGCCGCTGGCTCCAAAGAGCTATCGAGGTCGACGCCGGGGTCGCAAAGGTAGACATGGGTAAGGACGCGGTACTGAGCCGCAGTAAGACAGACACGCCTCGGCCTCACCCGTGGGGCCAAGGCCGGGTGACATCTTCAAGGGTGCGGACCAGGGAAGGAAGAAGCTTAGCAGGCGGCCCTGGTGCCGCCAGCCGGCTTTAAGGTCACTGTCAGAAAGCGACATCGCAAGGTGCGAGCCGCCTCCAGCTCACGCTGAAGGCCACGCTGTCTCGGCGGGACCCGCGCTTGCCGGGCCCAGCTCGATCTCTTCGCCCCAACTCCTGCTCCAGCGCACCTAAGCGGTCACGGCGCCGTCAAGCTTGGCATCCCGGTCCTTGGCGGCCGCCACGAGCCATGTCTTCCTCCTTCTTTGGCGGACGCTGGCCTCCTTGGCAAGTTGGTCGCGCAGCAATCGCAGTTGGTTTCTCCAACGCCTTTTGCAACGACCTCGGACATCGGCTACCTCCCCAAGGCGGCGTCGCGGCGGCCTTTGCCCCAATGATGGCCCGTTTCTCCTCGTCGCAAGCCGTCGCGGCTTGAACCAGTGCCGCTCGAATCGAAGCATCAGAGCGAACCCAGCCGGAGGCCAGCTCCAAGCATCCGCCACTGGCGAGGGTCGGCGCCTTTAAGATCTTGTTCAGCCGGTCCAGTTCAGCAGCAGCACGATCCAGGACAATAGAAAGAGTCGGAGAGACATCAGTTGGCGGAGTAGGAGGAGAAGATGGCAACGTAATCACAGCATCATGAGACGGGACCTTCTGCGCCTCGACGACTGCAGCAGTGGCATCGTGCAAGGATACCTCGAGAGTCGCTTGGGCCATGCTGAGTCGCTTCGCCCCAGCTAGCTCGCCAGCCTCGCGAGGATGAATGGGCAGGAGAGGCCCGTGTCTTGTCGTCGCTTTCTTTCACGGACGGAGGCGCTGCTCCAGACGAAGCCTCGGGAGCTCCCTTGACTTCTTTCACAGCAGCGCCACCTAAGCCAAGGAATACAGATATCAAGCCCCAAAGAACAAAGCAAGGAATAAAACAAGAATCTAGCACTCATCGGTCATCGCCAGGACTCGAGCAACCTCCGCCGAACTTGAAGCCCGAGAGCCGGGTTGCAAGGATCAGCCTCAAGAGGCTCAGGAGCAGGAGGCGCGTCTCAGACGCCTTGAGCCGGGCGGACACGCGGGGGACCAGCCCCTTCCTGTCCTTCTTCGGGATTAGGGGCAAGCTCTCGCCGCCCGCTCATCGCCATCCTCATAATCGTCCGGCAAGAGGCGGAGAGCACGGGACCTGCGCCGGGGGAGGGGCGCTCTCGACTCCCCGTCGGTCACCTCGGAGTCGGGCCCCTCTCCCCGCTCCTTTTCTTCCTCCTCTCCGCTGGAGTCGCCGGAGGACACGTTCACCGTCGCCAGGGCCGCCGGGTCCTCGGGAACCTCCGCGAGCACAGGCCCGTCCCCGTTGAAAGCGGGCATGGAGTCCACCACCTGCTCCCAATTATCTCGAAGGAACAGGGGTACAGGACCGCCCTCCAGTCTTGGACGACGAAGATCTGGCCGCGGTCCTCCAATCTTTGGTCGGGGGAGACGTGGCGATAGTTCAGCTATCCGGACACCCCCTAATCCAGACTCCTCAAGAGCCTCGAACCAGCTTCAATGATGACGAGTCCGAGCGCATATTGTCTTCGCATTGCAAGGCAGGTTCCTCCTCCAATACTTCATAGAAGATTTTGAACACCAGGATAGTGTCCGCTCGCAAAACAAGTTCCATATACCACCGTAGAGAGAATAACTTTTACGTGATCTGCTGACGATTCAGCGGGCGTGACATCACACCACGCCAGGACTTTATATGAATCGCTTTTACCGCTCCACCTTAGCGCTTAGGAGGCGGTTTCCTTGGCACGCCTTATCAAACGAGATCGTGCCCCTTATTCCGGGATTCTCATCAATACGGGCGTGGTAACCCGGGCCGTGCTTCGCTGGCACGCCTCCTCCATCGGGCGAAGTCCCGAACGGTCACGGGTGGGCTCTTGGTATTCAACCTCTTTATAACGACCAAGACCCACCTTTCTTTCAATCTCAATCGAATCCGCCTCGCCGAAGTTCCAACACCCAAAGCCCCAGAGTTAGGCGCCGGACCTTCAACGATGTCCGGCTCCGACCTGCACAGCCGGTGGATGTCTTCCTCCGCCACGGAAGAAGATGTGCTAAAGCCGAGAGACGCCAGTATCTAACCGCAAAATTTCGTGATAGGCTGCCTGCTCAAGGGCAGGTTGTTCCCACTCCGAGCCCGTGAGAGCGTGGTATTCGTGGTCTCACTTCCTTCGGGTTTAGGCTTCCGACGGACCCCTTTGTGAGGGGGCTCATGTTTTATTATGGGCTGGAATTCCACGACTTTGATCCGAGTCCATCCTCCACATCTCGCCGCTCATTGTCGATATGAAGCCTTCCTCCGCATTACCCTCACTTGGATTGTGGCTCAAGACCTTCAAAGTGGAGCCAAGATGATCAAGGGCATCAAGCAGAAAAGTGAGGGGCTGTTATAAGAAAGAATGCAGACGCTCCATGGCCCGAGGGCTCTTTTCAAGAGGAGCTCAATTTATGGCAACATGAGTGGTTTTATATCACCGCCTCCTGGGGCACAAAATGGGTGGCGCCACCGCCTTTCGCTCGGGTCCTCCATCGCGGCCGCGCCATGGGTCAATATAGGGCTTGACTGGGGGCCGTCCAAGGACGTGCCTTGTTGTAGGGCCAGATTCGAGACCTCCTAGAGAGAGATCAATCTGTCGTAGTAGCGCAGTCATGCTGCTTCACGCATCCTGCCATGCAAACGCCGCCTCCGCCTTTGTGGGAGTTTAATCCGAGGGACCACGAAGCTCTTCAACATTTTGTGGGCGCAACGCCCGTGGAGAAGTACAAACTGTTCTTCGGGTCACAAGCAATGTGTCCGGACTTGACCGAGGACGCAGGTCTGAGCTGCAATCGCCCGGATACTCAAGTAAGTAGTCCTGTTCCCGGACATGCTATCCTCATATTTATCATATACTTGCCCTTAAAAGAGCTATTATTTAATCAGGAGTGGATAGCAAAAGCAAAACTAATCAGGTGTCCGGCCCCCCTCCCTGAGACCACGCCAGATCCGGTATTAACCAAGATGCTAGAGGCTGTGCCCTTTGAAGAAGGCGAAGGGGGGAACAAGGGAACTACTACCTCCGTGAAGGAGGCTATCAAGAAAAGGGGGATCGAGAATCAATCCCTCCGAGGGGAGAAGAGGACCGCTTCTAAAGATCCGGAGACCAAAGCCTCGAAGCGGGGGAAGAAAGCTTCGCCAAAGGGTCCTGCAGCGGGAGATGCCCCGCCCGCACTATTTCCCCAAGGAGATCAGCCCTCCAGCGAGCCGTAAGTAAAAAAGGGGGGAGTTTATAAAATGAAAGACATCCCTGTTTTATTTCTGAAGGTAACCGAAAGTTTTACCTTGTGGTTCGGATCTCAGCCCTTCACAGCAGAGCTCGTCTTCAGGGGATCTTGATCGGGAGATGATGGAGAGCGAAACGCCTCCGCCTGCCGCACCGTCATGCGAGGCAGGCGACCCTGAGGTGTCATCACGGAGGGCTTCTCCGAATCCGGCGGGCCCATAAGGCAGCCAGATGTCCCTCAAAGCCCTCCGTGTCCGCCTTCAAAAGGCCATCGGACAAGTCCGCACCAACGGGTGTACGGCCGAGGAGTCAAGGATCTGCTCGGGCGAAGCGTTTATTCGGAAGATCACCGTGCGTTAATGGGTACGGTGATTGAAAGGATTTCATCCGCTGAGAGCGAATTGTATGAAGCCGCCGTAAGTTTATCGACGGGTTTTGAGGTACGCAAAATGATGTACCTTCTCGGCAGTTTTGCATATAAAATGCTCCTGATAGATAGTAGCCCCGAGACTTGGTGCGGTGTCAAAAATGATGGCGCCCGAGTATCATAACCCCAGGTATAATATGCGCCTTCCTATGTAGGTGGCGGCGTCCGTGGCTAGCCGGATCGATGAATTTGCCGAATCAAGCGGCAACTTGACGTGGCGGATGCGGACATCACGCTTGTTAATAAGCGGCTTGACGAGTCACAAGGTATGCGATTCGCGGACACCTGGTAAGGGAGCTTGACGCCATGCCTTACAACATGTATGCTTAATGCGATGGTGCCGCTGCTATGGAGAGCCTTGAGGCGGAGCTCGCCTTAGAGCCAAGGAGCAAGCCAGAAAAGTGATGCGGCTGTTTTAAAGGAGGCCGCAGAGCTAAAAGTTTAACAGGCCGCTCATCGCCAAGCAAGAAAGAAATGGCCGAGATGGTCGAAATTGAAGAATGCTACTAACCGTTGCGAGCTTCTTGAAAAATAAGATCGAGTGAAGTAAGAGGACCTGAAAAAGGCCACCACTGATGCCAAGGATACTCGCTCTGCGATGAGAGCTATGAAGGAGGAGCTACGTCAGGCCGAAGACATTGCGGCCGGAAAGCCCTTTCATCATGGAGGAAATTCACGGATCCTAAGTACGCCAATTGACCAGCTGTGGGGTGGGAGGATGCTTATCCGACTTGGCGCGAAAAGCCGCAGATGCGCCAAACACTTCCGAGGTCAAAAGGGTCATGGGATGGAAGAGCTTTTTGGTCGCAGCTTCCATAGTCTCGGATCGTCCACTGTCGTTAACCGATCGTTTGGCCACATGGGCTGAGCTGAATAGGTTGTCCGGACTTGCCATGAAGGCTGTCGTGACTCATTTGTAGGTAAAAGCCCCAAGTCAAGAGTTATTTTGGCTTGGTGCAACAGTTCCTTGGTGCGGTGCCGCATATCGATGCAATGAAGCGGTCAAGATGCATAGAGGGGCGCGGATGGCTCTTGGCCGTGTCAAGACATACTTGGCGGAGATGAAGGCCACCGTTGCATCCCAAGATTCGGACAGAAGCAGTACCGCCGAGCACTATTTTGAGGAATTTCTGCAGGCGCCGTAATAGAGATGCAATGCTTTCAAGGATGTTATGCTTTAATGACATGTATGATTTGTGAAAACAATGTTTCAATATAATATAAGAGCTTTTTATACTTGTGCGCTCATATTAGAACGCCTCCCGTGCAGCCGTTGATGTATATGTATATGACCGAAGATGGCAGTCTTGACTTTAGCCCCCGCACATATAGTGCGGGTGTTTGCGTAAAAGGCGATTTTCACACTTAATCCAATGTCTTGGTCCTGTGAAGGAGGTGATAGCGTAGCAAACTAGGCAACCGGACTATAATGTTTTATCACTTTGACTTAGCCATAGGAGTTCGATGGTGGGGCTACTATATAGCCCCTAGGGGCACAGCCTCTCCCGACCGGGCGCCAGAGTGTGCCTCGACCGAAAACGGTCCTTCGTCAATGCGGGGAATTCTAAACATTCCGTGGGTCACCGAAAGTGGTTGACCAGTCTCACGCTATATCATGACAATCGCTTTTAGCTTTCCACTAAGGTGCTCAACCCAGCTCAACCGGGCACAATCGCAGTGGTTCTCCTAGCGCTACCTTAGCCGATATAACGGAACGTAAGGTACCAAAACGGGAGCCGGGCAAACCCAACATTTGACCAAAGACATGATTCGGAGCTGATGCATATAAGGCCTAACTCGAGACGCCAACACTCCCTAAGGTATTCGGTCTTTATAAAAGCGGGCGAGAATAATGCCCTAAGCCCCGGTGTCCAGGTATGTGCAAAAATTCTGGTGCAGCCGATGCCAAAACGCCAGCCTCCTCCTCGGTTATAGCAAGAAACCGGGGGATGGGTATCAACAAGAGACAGTAAAAAAGGTTTACGCAGGGTCTTAATCTGAAAATAATCCTTGCAACGGGTCCCTACTGCACGTCTGCACGTGTGTCTCCGTTGGCCGGACTCCTGGACTATGAAGATACAAGATTGAAGACTCCGTCCCGTGTCCGGATGGGACTTTCCTTGGCGTGGAAGGCAAGCTTGGCGATACGGATATGTAGATCTCCTACCATTGTAACCGACTCTATGTAACCCTAACCCTCTGGTGTCTATATAAACCGGAGGGTTTTAGTCCGTATGACGAACAACAATCATACCATAGGCTAGCTTCTAGGGTTTATCCTCCTTGATCTCGTGGTAGATCTACTCTTGTACTACCCATATCATCAATATTAATCCAGCAGGAGTAGGGTTTTACCTCCATCGAGAGGGCCCGAACCTGGGTAGAACATCGTGTCCCTTGTCTCTTGTTACCATCCGCCTAGACGCACAGTTCAGGACCCCCTACCGAGATCCGCCGTTTTGACACCGACTAACGGGCTCGGCAAGGCCTCCACAGCGAAGCGTAGTATCGACGAAGCGGGGCCACCCGGTGCTCCAGGAACTCCCTCAGGAGCGACGCCCCGGTCAGCTTCGCCGTCACCATGTTGCCCGGCCACAGGTTCGCGTTCATCTTCTCTAGCACTGGCTTGGCGAGAGGATCCACGAGTTCCGCGAGAGACTAATCATCGATGGGCGTGGGCTGCTCCGTGGGCAGAATCAGCCAAGGATGGATGCGCCCAGCATCTACCATGACCCACTTGCTCCTGAAGCCTTCAATCCTCTTCCCGGGCTTCGAGATGGTGTTGGAGCTGCCATACGCGACAAAGATCGCGCACGCGGTGATGGGGCCGCGAGAGACCCGGAGGTAGAAGTAGTGGCACAGCAAGGCCACTGAGGGCTGCACCCCGAAATGAGCCTCACAATAGTAGGTGAAGATCGCCAGGAGAAGAACAGAGTTGGGCTGGAGGTGCAGAGCTTGCAGTTTGTAATGGCGGAGGACAGAAAAGAAGAACTCAGAAAAGGGAGGCACCAGACCGGCAGCAATGGCGCTCACGAAGAGCGGATAGAAGGTGCTTCCTTGGTCCTCGGAAGGGCGGAGCCAGCCCCGAGCACCGCTGTTCTGCTGCTGCCTTTTGCGCCGCCACCATCCGGCGCGCCGGCAAGGCTCTTTCTCCGACACGTTAGGGGAGTCCAAAGCAGGCGAGTACCAAGCTCCGGACGGGGTCTGGCGAGGCGCCATATCTCGCTAGGGCACGCGGTCAAAGTAGATATGGAGATTTCGGAAGCAGGAAGGATAGGCGCAAGAAAGGGGATCTGGGCAATGACTGGAGAAGGCAAAGGAGGTAAAGCCTAGACGGGTGCCGCTCTTTTGTCGATTCGCTTGAGCTGCCAAGGCGCTATGGGAAGCGAGACGCCCACGTCCAATCAACTGCCACGCGGCGCCCAAGGCCGCAGGCTGTTAGGGCCCGTGATGCTTCGCACTTGCCCCTTCGCTTCTCTGCTCAGCCAAGTCCAGGCGTGCCTTGGGCCCGGGGTTTACTGTCGGTGTTGTGGGAATGGGGGTACCCAGACTTGCCTGCCTGCGGCCTGCGGCGTGGCTCAAAGGGTGGCCCAAAGACGCCCATCTTCATCAAGACAAGCTCAAGACCTCGCGAGGGGCCAAGCCTCACGGGCGGACGACGGGAAGCTTCTCGTGCATGGCCTCGTCAGTCTGGCTCGCGAGGAGGCGGAGAGATCAAGGCGGGTACCTCACGAGGTGCCCATGACGCAAGCCATGACGCACCGAGGGCGCCAGGAGGGCGCCAGCCCGCAAAGGTCCTCATTTCCTCTTTGGTGCAAAGGAGGCAAGCGCAGGCGAGAGCACCAAGAAAGGCAACCATTTCGGTGCAACAAGACCAAGACCATCACAACGGCAGGAAGGAGGTCATCGTGGAGCCCAAGCCGGCGTCATCGTCAGAGCCTTTGACAGGCGAGGACCAACTTTAGTCAGGATAAGTGTACTAGATGTTCCCCTTCAAAATGGCCAATTGTTGGCGCCCTTCCCGCCCAATATTTGGGAAGAGGTCCAGGGCCTCTGCCTATAAATAGGACTAGCCTCCCACAGGGTAGAGGGATCGGGAATCCAGAAGAGAGCTAGAGGTCAAGCAATCTAGAGAGAGAGAGAGAGAGAGCGACCGAACTCCCCCTAGCAATTCATCTCACCGGCCAAGAACAGACCCTCGCGAGGCTGTTCTTCCTTGTATTGTTCATCATCATCCCCTGAGGCAATCCACCACACCACACACTGGAGTAGGGTATTACACCACAATGGTGGCCCGAACCAGTATAAACCTTGTGTCCCTTGTGTTGCTCTTTGTGTAGTTTAGATCCTTGCGAGGCGACGAGGTGCAGGTAGGTAGGGGGTGAGATCTCCGCGTGCACCCCAGAGTTCGAACCTAGAGGGTCTGCCGGAACCCGAAATCCGACAACCACGGCTTGAAAAACCTTTTCTCATCCAAGGGCTTCGTGAAGATATCTGCCAATTACTCTTCAGTGTTGACATGGATGATATCAATGTCTTCCTTCAACACATGATCTCTGAGAAAGTGATGACGGATTTGAATGTGCTTTGTCTTCGAGTGCTGAACTGGATTGTGATAAATCTTGATGCCACTTTCATTGTTGCAGTAGAGTGGCGCATTCTTCATGTTTATGCCATAGTCCTTGAGGGTTTTCTTCATCCAGAGAAGTCGAGCGCAACAAGATCCAGCATTAATGTATCGAGCCTCAGCAGTGGATAGTGATACAGAGTTCTGCTTCTTTGAAGACCAACAGACAAGAGATCGCCCAAGAAAGTAACATGTGCCTGATGTGGACTTGCGATCAACCTTGTCACCAGCATAATCAGCATCAACTAGATCAAACTCGGAGCCCTTTGGATACCATAATCCTAGCGTTGGGGTGTGAGCCAAATATCGAAGTATTCGCTTCACCGCGAGGTGATGCGATTCCTTTGGTGGCGCTTGCAATTGGGCACATATGCAAACACTAAGCATTATATCTGGCCTAGATGCACATAAGTACAATAAATAACCAATCATGGAGCGGTATACCTTTTGATCGAACTCTTTTGCATTGTCATCGGAGCCCAGTTGACCTTTGTTTGGCATTGGCGTCGTGTACCCTTTGCAATCTTGCATTCCAAACTTCTTCAGGAAATCTTTGAGATATTTTTCTTGAGATATGAAGATGCCATTTCTCTGTTGATGGATTTGAAGACCAAGAAAGAATTCCAGCTCTCCCACCATGGACATCTGATATTGCTCTGGCATCATATGCCCAAACTCATCAATGTATCTTTTGTCAGCGCAGCCGAAGATAATGTCATCCACATAGATTTGGCATACAAACAATTATCCATCATATGTCTTCGTGAAGAGAGTGGGATCTAGAGAACTAGGTTTGAAGCCTTTGCTCTTCAGGAAGTCTTTGAGTGTGTCATACCAAGTGCGAGCTACTTGTTTGAGACCATATAGTTCCTTGTTGAGTTTGTAGATCATATCAGGATGCTTTGGATCTTCAAAACCAGGTGGTTGTTCTACATATACTTCTTCTTCAATTTTGCCATTGCGTAAGGCACTCTTCACATCCATTTGGTACAGGAGGATGTTGTTGTGGTTAGTGTAGGCTAGCAGTATGTGAATGGCTTGAAGCCTAGCCACATGAGCAAAGGCTTCATAGAAGTCAATTCCCTCTACTTGTGTGTAACCTTTAGCAATGAGACGAGCTTTGTTTCTGATTACTTGACCATGTTCATCTTGTTTGTTGCGATAGATCCATTTGGTGCCAATAATATTGTGCTTGTGTGGGTCAGTATGTTTTACAAGCTCCCAGACATTGTTGAGCTCGAACTGGTGAAGCTCTTCTTGCATAGCTTGAATCCATTCTGGTTCCATAAAGGCTTCATCAACTTTCTTGGGTTCGGATATGGAGGCGAATGCAGAGTGCCCACAAAAGTTTGCTAGTTATGTAGCTCTTGTTCGAGTAAGTGGACCAGGTGCATTGATGCTATCAATTATTATCGTGTGAAACCATGACCACCTATGGGTCCACGAGCCCCTTTTGGTTCAGCGGAGGGATGGGCACGTTGCACAAAGAGCGGAGAAGCGTAACACAGCACGACAGAGATCACACGAGAAATTTTACCCAGGTTCGGGCCGCCGCGAGGCGTAAAACCCTACTCCTGCTTTGGTGGATTGATGGTGGAAGATGGTGGAAAAGCGTGACGCTCTTGCCCGACAAGGTTGCCTTGGGATGAGAGTGGCTACGCACGTATCAGTGTGAGGGGGTCCGAATCCTCTCTATGGTTGCCATGGGCCTCCTTTTATAGATCAAAGGGGTCACCACAGTGGCAAATCAGTCTTTCCATACTGATTAGATAGCAAAGAGTGCTATCAGACCTAACTCTGTAAGCTGACAGAGCGCATTAAATGCGCAGCTCAGTGTCACATCATAGCTCACCCGGTAGGCCTTGCCGGGCTGTTTTGCCAGCTTCACGCCTGGTTGCTTGACACGTCTCGGGACGGGTGTCGCTTGGAGGTATCATCTATAGGAAGTGGGTGCCATGTGGCAGGGGGCAGCCACATAGTCACTTAGGAGCTTGACACCGCACTGATTGACGATGTGCGTCGCTGTGAGGTGGCTTGGAGGAGTGGTTTGCCTCCGTGAGCCCCAGCAGGCCTGCCGGGGCGATCTTGGAGGCTCGCTTCAGGGGGAATCCCAACCTTGCCAGGCTCACCTGCCCGTAGTGCTATCTTGTCTCTCTGGCTAGTCTTGGTCTTCTTGATCTGCACATTGGTCCTTCAAAGAACTGATCCTCGTGCTCTGATCTGATCTTGGTGTTGTAATCTTGTTCTTGGGCCTGTGCACAGTCTGGGCAATGGACGCAGGGATTGTTGCACCGATAGGAGCCCCCGGGCCTGGCCGAGTGCACTGACGGGCGTTGTCGGGGTAGGCCCTAACCGGTGCACAGGCAGGGGCGTAGAACTGGTTGGCCCCTTGAGATTTCTTTGCCTCTTCATTACTTAGGCCCGCGCCAGTTTCTGGTTTTCCCATATGTCGTGTGAACATTATGGAAAAATCCAGATCATGACCCGTGGACCTCCATGCCCCCACGATCACAGGGCACAAACTTCCATCCCACTTGCCTCCCGCTCCGGGTGCATCCGCCATGTGTACCGCATGCATTGCGTAGGGTAGGTGACGGATGTGGAGGGCGCGGGGACGGATGCCATGGCAGAAAACCAGGCGTCGTTGGTTGGCGCAGAAGGTCGGCTCTGATTCCCCGAGCTGTTGAAGGTGCAGGGAAGCTGTAATGGGGGAGTGGGGCTGTTGCTCTCTGAATGAGAAGCTAGCCCCCTTCCTCGTCCCTCCATAAAAGGGGGCGGGAGCGGCGTGTTTGTTCACACGCTCCCCTTCTCCATTTCCTGAAACTTCCTTTGCTCGCCATGGCGAGCGGACGAGGACGTGGTGGTGCTCCAGTGGCGGCGACGAGAGCTTCTGCTCGACAACGTATCCCTCCTCCTCCTGGCGATGCGGGGGCAGAACCCGCCGTGAGAGGGGGAGGAAGAGGACAAGGTCGCAATCATCATGGCGCCGCAGGGGGAGGAGGACGGGGAGGTGCCCTGATCGCGCCCCCATCAGACGCTCCTCCTCTGCTGGAGGGCCACGTTGGAGACCAACCTCTAGAGTTCGTCATCAGGCTATATAAGCCTCCGCACGGTCGCCTCCGCCTCCCTACCCCATTTTCAAGGGTGATGGAGCTCGAACAACCACGAGCGTTGAGGCTGCACATGAGGGGTTGTCGGAATGGCAGCATACGGGTGGATGTGGATTTCCCCGCCCCCCATGTCATGTACTTCCATCGAGGCTGGAAGACTTTCGCTCATGCCCATAGCTTGTCGGAAGGGCACATCCTCCAATTCAAGTTAACGGAGGACGGTTTCCTTTCCATCAAAGTCTTTGGGAGCTCGGGTGCTCGCTTAGGGTGTTGTGCGGAGAGCTCGACCGACGACGAAAGCTCCTCCTCGAGCGATAGCAACGAGGAGGATAGTGATGGTGATGACGACGACACGGACCAGGAGGGCGACGACTCTGACTTTGGCTGAGCATCAGCTGGACCGTCACCGTCAGGCAGCAGCAGCACCATCTGCATCTTCATCTCCTCTCCGGCAAGGTGATTTGTCAAGGAGTTGGGAGCAGGGGTGGAGGTGGTGCTTCCGGCTCCTCCAGCAGCCTTCTAGCTGGACCCCGATAGGCTTCCTCACGGGCTATAGCTCCGTTAGCCCTGCCGAGTCCTGCTGGCCCTGGTGGTGATGGTTGACGGGTCGCCTCCGCCGATCTCTTCACCATCGCTTTCGCATGTGCTTTCCCATAGCCCGACAGGGCCAGGCTGGGCTTCTGCCCAAGCACTCCTTTTTCCCTCTTCACCTCCTGCCGCAGTGCCTAGGAGGAGAGAGACAAGAAAGGGCATCACAGAGCACTTACCTTTTTTCAATCTTAAATCTGTAGGGACTTGCCAAATTTTAGTTCAAATTATGTAATCTCTTAAATCCATGTTTGTGTCCTGTAAGGTCTGTACTTGTTTGATCAGCATATTAATGAAAAAGATAAACCTTGACAGGGACTCGTGCATGTAATATGTCCATGCAGAGGTGGGATGCCTCTATACTTTAAAGTAAAGAAGTTTCCCCTGGCAAGGTATCCTGTCGGTACCCTCATCTTTGTTGCCACGGAGTTAGGCCTACCGGGCACAAATTGTGAAGAGGGACCAGCCCCCCGCCAATCTTTTTTCATCAAATGCCACTGCGACCATCCTGAACGAAGCAACGTTCGAGTCAAGGGATGGGAGCAACTAAGCTTCAAAAAGCGGCGAGGTTTTCTTAGGCACAAGTCTTTACTTACAGAACACGTATGGATAAGAGAAAGAACTTATCTGTTTGGCTTGCCGAAGATCGCAGTGTAGGCTCATCTTTCCATCTCCTCTTGGGGACCAAGTCCTCGGCAGGAGCCTGCAATTTATGCAGATGAAAATGATGCTAGATGCAATCTTATCTACATGAACATGTGATGCTCATGAAATGCTTATGCATGCATGCAACTTGTCGGGGGCCCCCCAGCGCTTCATTTATTTCTTTGTTGCTCAGGGTCTGCGCCTGGCTTTGTACAAGGGGTTAAATGTGGCACCCGGCTCAAAGAGACCGGAGCACCCCGAGGTTGCTCTATGCAAGCAGCAAAACAACACATAGCGGCGGAATAACTTCTAGCAGCGGAACAACGACGACAACAATGGACTCCACTCCGCAGGGACTCTGGCTGGAACGTCTATCCTACCTCGCAAACTCAAGATCCTCGACAAACAAGCAAGCAGTCAAGAGATGATCTGCAAACTGGCATGACACGCCAAGTCAGTACATTGAATGTACTTGCAAGCTCAGAACAACCAAAGCAATTAAGACAAACAATAGCATGGCATTTACAGGTTACTTAGCAATGTTGAACATGATACTATCAAAACACATGGCATGGACATGGTGAACAAAATAGCAGAACAATATCATATGGGCATGGCATGCACATATGATGATACTAGCATGCAACATGCTAACAATATCATGCACCAAGTTACTCTGTTCGGGGTTACCTCGTAACCACCACATGTATCACTTACCATCATGGTCATCACATGATCACCTCAGGACCAAATCAAGCTTGGTATTAACAATACCGTAGTAATCATTACATGACCACAAGGAGCTTGATCTTTACCCTTGATTCCCGCATAACACCATAAACCTCAACCATCTTCGGTATCCTCGATACCACTCTCGTGGTCCCATAAGGATCAACCACTTCTTTCCATCATCGAACCGAGTTGTTTATAGTCAGGTTATTATTATTGTTGACCCATAGTGTGACCTACTATGAACTAGGCCCATATCCACGGGTGCGGCTATTGATAGATTATACACTCTACGGAGGTTAGCACACTGTACCCACACGACGAAACCCAAGGCCTCGTGCTCCCATTCGGTTGGACCAATGGCGTTCCGAAAAAATTGATCTCCAACAAACTCCCCTTTCGGCTAAGTCATGGGTGGCCCAGATGTCACCGCGTGACATCCAACGGCCACTATCGTGGCAAAACAAAACGGTCCCAAACGGGGACATGAGCTCAATATCAACACGGGAACACAAGGCTTATGTCCGCATACTTGATTAGGGTCGCGCGCCCATAACCTTCCCTAGTTGGAGGCACTGACAAGAGGCACGACAATAGACCTAGTTAGGACTCCCCATAAAGGCAAGCATGGCTACGCTGGTCGGCTCAATTTCGGTGGCACTACGACTCAGCCAACATGTGTTCAAGTTCAATTAATGTCCGGTTAAACTTGAATGCAAAAGATGCTGAGTGATAATAATGTGATGAAATAATAATGCACATGAGCATGATATTAACATAAGCATGGAGGAGCAAAATAACCATATGAATCCCTAGCATAATAATGCAACACTTAGATTACTAGATGCAGATGAACATGGCATAGTGATGATCATGCATATCACAGATACTCTTCATAACTGACGATAATCATGTATAAGATGAACATCATTATCACTAGCATGACATAAGTACCAGCATGAAATACAAGAGCAATACTACAAGCAAGTAATCATACACTAACAGAGTGCAGCATAGCATCACATGATGATAAGTAGGGATCCACACGCATAACCAAAAAAACAACATCAGTGGTAAAAGAGCAAATATTTTTTAACATTTGAGTAGAAACCATGGCTACTGCAAATCCATCATGCAAGTGGCTATCGTGGCTTGCCTGAGGATGAAGAATACTCCGGGGAGAAGTGCGGTGAAGCCGCAAAAAGATTCGCCGGAACAGTTCTCTCTTGAAGGAGGATAGATAAGGGCAAGGGCAATATGGTCATTTACAGTATGTGAACACATAGTGAAAATGATACCAACAGATTGGACTCGGCGAGACAAAGATGTGGGCTTTGGATTCACCTGAAACAGAGTTACAGTCGCGGAGATACGGACGGAAGAAGAACAGGGACTAATCGGCAAAACTTTCTCCACAAACAAGTCCCTGGGCTGAAAAACAGAAAACACCTTTTCAGAAATACGTTTCCGCAGTAGTGAAAGTGTAGTTTTAACAGAAGATACATCTGTGTATGCTTTCGTTACATGAAAATGTAGTTTACCAAAAGGCGCTTCCACTTATCCACGCCAGTGCACGACTTGTGCAGCTGACGGGTGGGGCCCGCTTCGACCTCTCTCTCCTCCCGCCTCCTTCTTCTTCTCCCCGTCGCTTGCCTGCAGAACAGAGGAAGTTCACCGGCGCTAGCGCCCACCCGGCCGAGTCCGACCATCTCCGGCAGATCTGGAGCCACCGGTGAGCTCGTCAGGGAGGGCCGCATCCATCCAGGGGATCCGCGCGCACCGGGGAAGGTCGAGGCGATGATGGCTTGGCTGCCCGCGGCGGAGGCCGTCGGCCAGCATAGGGGGTGGGGTTGTCGTTGCTCCAGGGACGAGGCGAATGGGTGGGCAGGCTCTGCGTGCTTCGGTGATGCTATGGTGGTGGAAAGAGGGAGAGACAAGCTCGACATTGCTTGAATTTGAGCAGGCCGAAGCGGCGGCCGTGGAGGCCAAACGAGGCGACGAGGGACGCCTGGGGCGAATGGACAGGTCGGGGAGACTGCAGGGAGTGTGGAGGAGAGCTTGGTGGTCTTGGGAGGTCTCGGGGTGGGCTTAAATAGCCGGGGCGACACAGTGCCACGCTGGCTGCCTCCGCGGACGCGTGGCCGGAGCCGCAGATGCGTGGGCATGCCAGCACGCTTGACGATAGGCGACGGGAAGGAACATGGGAGGGTTCACGAGGCAGAGGAGGCCAAGGGGCACGGGGAGGAAGAGGCTAGGGGTGAATTGAGCCGAAGCGGCCACAGTGCTCCCGTGGGCGTGGGGCGGCTAGCGCCGACAAGGAAGCTGCTGGAGAGGGGAGCACTACAGGAATCAGCTACTTTGCCGTCTGCCGTGGCGGACGGCAAAGGCACTGAATGGCGGACGGCAAAATCCTTTGCCGTCGGCCGGACGGCAACAGAGAGCTCCGGCAAAGTAGGCTACGATGACAGCTACTTTGCCGTCCGCTTCGAGCGGTGGCGACGGTTAGGGCCTTTGATTGTCCGCGACGACGGCAAAGAGAGCGGACGGTAATAATTGCGCCGTCGATCCGTTAAGTGTCTAACGGCAGGCCTTTGCCGTCCGCCGCGATCGGCAAAATTTCTAGTGTCTTTGCTGTCGCCATCGATGGCAAAGTGCAGAGTTCTTTGCCGTCACATCGATGGCAAATCGACCAAATGGGTCAGCTTCCGAGAAGCACAACTAGATGCCACGTGTCTTCTTTGCCGTCCATGGATGACGGCAAAGAGCGTTGTTGTCGATGGCATGGCAAAGAGCCCGTATATTGGCTCTTTTATCTGTTTTTATTAAATCCAACAATTTTCATCACAATTATATATGACATATATAGATATATTTCAAAAGGCCATTACTGAGCAAACATATAAGATATCCAACACATAACTTCATCATCCAAACATATATATTACATGCATAGTTCCATCATACATAACAAGTTCAACATAGAGGCATCCAACCATATATATTACAATAGTTTCATCCAACGATACATGCATAGTTCAACGATACAAAAGAAACAGAGAAAGGGATAAGGAGCACTCCATCTATGCAAGCTTTAGTCAAGTGAATGAAATCGCAAAATGAAAAATAAGAAAGTTAGAACAAGAAGAGTAGAACAAGAAGAAGACTAGAACAAGAAGAGTAGAACAAGAAGAAGACTAGAACAAGAAGAGTATGCCATTTATGAGCTAACTTACGTGAAATGGATCATATATGAGCTAACTAAGTTGAAATGGGTCGTTTATGAGCTAGCTAAGGTGAAATGGATCATTTATGAGCTAACTAAGTTGAAATGGGTCGTTTATGAGCTAGCTAAGGTGAAATGGATCAGTTATGAGCTAACTTAGTTGAAATGGATCATTTATGAGCTAATTTAGTTGAAATGGATCTTATGGATCGTTTTTTAGCTAACTTAGGTGAAATGGATCATTTATGAGCTAATTTAGTTGAAATGGATCTTTTTGAGCTAACTTAGGTGAAATGGATCATTTAAGAGCTAATTTAGGTGAAATGGATCATTTTTAGCTAACTTGGTGAAATGGATCATTTAAGAGCTAATTTAGGTGAAATGGGTCATTTTTGAGCTAACTTGGATGAACTGGATCATTTATAAGCTAACCTAGGTAAAATGGGTCATTTTAGAGCTAACTTAGGTAAAATGGATCGCCTATGAGCTAACTAAGCTAATTATGCAATTTTGACATAAGTAAGCTAAGTACAGATCGCTTTAGAGCTAACTTAGGTAAAATGGATGGTTTTGGAGGTCAGAAGCTTATTAAGTCATTTTGGAGGAGAAGAAGCTAAGTCTAGGTCATTATGGTAAGCATTGGAGGAAATAAAGCTAAGTCTAGGTCTTTATGCATGTGTTAAGCAAAACACTAGATAAACTTACCAAGATCCGGGAGGTGTAGGAGCGGGTGGCTCGTGTCGGTAGTCGGAGAAGGATCGTGCGATGCTTGTCTCGAGTTACGCTGCACCAAAGATCATTTCAATGTCTTGTTAGCATGATGACACTCAAATGTTAAGACTAGCAAGTAATGTCCATTCAAATAAAACTCACCGTGGTCCCAGGGAGCAATCATCGGCATCGGCGGAGCGGTCCGACTGTCTTCTCGCATACAATCGCACATTTGGTTTTGACGACTCAGTCATACTAGTTAGTAATGAGACAAACACTACATGAATGTTTTGGCTAATCTGCGAAGAAACTTACCACAAGGAGCTCGTACATGGCCCTTGCACGCATGTCATTCCGTGCCCTCTCCTCCTCCATCATCTTTGTCGTCCTCTCCTCCAACTCCGCTGCCTCTCCGCGCCTCCGCCAAGTTTCTCCGTTCTATCTCTCTCACTCTGTATAGCAGCCTGCAACACCACTCACATGACCATTTGTAATCATTGATGGAAGCGCACACAATGTAATGGAGAAAGATAACTGAGTATGTATCACTAACCTTGATGGCGAGTTGCACCGCCGCTCACGAGGCCTTATCTCAGAGCGGAGCTCGATCGGCGCGCCTTGATCTCCGAGAGAGTGCTAGGACAACGGATAAGTCCATCTCCAATGGCTATGGAGCCATGGGACCTCCCGCCACCAGATATCATCAACAGCTCTGATCAATGGGACCTGCTCAAGTTAAAGTCCTCCCTTTCCTCGCCTTCCCTCATCTCTATATCTCACGAGCTTGTTGTGGGAGGAGATGTTGGTGAAGTTGTTTGCATCATCGAGGTCGACCGAGAGAAAGCCTTGACTTTCTTGAAAGAGGCGGTGTGGGCCATGGCATACAGGTCGTACACCTCGCACCTTATCCGCCTTATTGTAGCGTGCTGAAAGAGAGAAACAATGAAAATTAGTAATTAAAGGGCTCAAGCTAGCATGATGAATGAATTGCATGAATCATGAAGCAAACCACATACCCATTCCATGCCTGAACTGATATAAGTTGGAGCTGCCTTGATGGTGTGGCACACCTTCCATTTGGGCACGTTTGTCCTTGGCCTCGTTGTGGAGGGCTAGCCATTGTTTTGAGCACCACTCATCGACCAACACCTCCCAACAATCCATCCGATCCGCACACCATCTCGGAGGCGCCTAAGTTAGCAAATAGAAACTTGAGCGCTTCGGCTAAGAATTACTAAATGAAGGAACTTAAGTAGAAGGCCTTAAGAATTACCTTCATGTACTGCTCCTTACTCAGAACTTATCGCGCACGCCGGCTTGGTCTTCTTGATACCACGCAAGGCGTAGTAGTCTCGAACAGCCCGCACCCGAGCCTCGTGGTCGTAAGTTCGGAGTAGGCGCTGCTGACGCGTTCTCGATAACATGTGCCGCGTCCTCCTCGTATCCCTCCTCACACCAGAGAATGTCTGCAATCAAATGAGACAATATTGATTAGTACAATTAATAACTAGCTAGTTGAAGATTTTTAAATGTGTAGGAGAAATTACCTAACTTTCGATCACCATGTTCGCCTCGTGTCGCACGACACCGCCGATAATCTCATCCGGCGGGCCGGGCAGCCACGTAGTGCTCCCAGCTCAATCCAAGCTCGAAGCCGACCCTCACCGAGCAACGTGACAAACCCGGGAAGTTTTGCGGCAAAGAACTCCAAGGACGGAGTTGGGCGGCGGACACTATGATGGTGGTCCCAACCTCTGCAGCATGACAAGGCCAACGATTAGTTATTTGAAAAACGTGAATGCACAAGGTACAAAATATTAAATGCACTTACGCACCTCTCCCCATCAGGGAAAATCAACCACCTCCGCTTTCGCTGGTCACCGCACGGACGGAGCCGTAGCACCACACCGTAGACGGTGCCCCCTCCTCCTCAAGATCATCGGCTCCCGCCATCATCAAGATGGCCACTCGGCTCCTCGGGCTGATCCGCCAGTACCCCATCCGGACGTGTGCTCCTCCGGGTCACGTGGGCGAACTCGAGGCCCAAGACCCGTGGACCGCAGGCTCGTGGACCAGAGTCCGTAGCCTCCTCCTCGGACGAGTCCACCCTAGCATCCACGTGCTCGGGTGAAACAGCTGGGGTGGCGGCGAGGAAGGCGCCAGAGCAGTCACCCTACCTCCTCTCCCACGACCACGTGCCCTACCTCCTCTCTTCCTACCTCGTCCCTGCTGGGCACCGCGATCGACGAAGAAGGGCCCGGTGTGGCCATACTTGTCAAAGAACGCCATGGAGAGGTGCGTCTGGAATGGAAGACCTCGCACCACGCTCCCGACCAGCGCCCACCATCTTTCAACACCTGCCATGACAAACAAGAAACAAAATTAGTACAACATAAAAAAGACCGACATGAATAATAATATGTGTATCACTTAAGTGTATCATCATCAAGTACAACATAAAAAATGTAATACCGACACTACTAATAATCTGGATCAAGATCATCAATAAATGCATAATCATCATCATCACTATAATCAATGACGGGCTCATAGGGTTCATTGGCATCAACATGTGCAAGGCCACCTTGACGAATCGGTCAAGCATTGACAGTCATCCGCAGCAATAACCTTTTCTTGTTCCGGCTCTTCTTGTTCCTCCTCTGGGGTGATGTCGGATTCATTGTCGCTGTCTACTTCAATGTTTTGGGGTGAAGTATAGCGGTTCTTGAAATGCTTTTTGGAAAGACGTGTCTCTTGGAAGAATTCTCCTTCATATGTGTCTGGGTTAATGTGAGGTTCATAATCCTCTTCCTTTGGGGGAGAAAGTCTAGCACGTGGCGGCACTTCATAAACGACATCCCAACCTTTCAGATTTGGATTAGTTTGGCAGGCCCACGGTAGATAGAATACTTGGGTCGCTGTTGAGCCATAATATAGACATCGTGAACATCTAAATGAGTGCTTTGGTTGATTTCAACTAGCCCTACATGTTCATGAGTCCTTCTAGTCTCCTTCGGCTGAAACCAATAACATTTGAAGACTACGACATTCGTGAGTTTTCACCATAGAATGAAGTTCATAAATTGCTTCAACTCTCCCATAATACTCGGTACCTCCTTCGCGATAGCAGATACACAACAATTTGTTGACTTTCGATCGGCTATAGATAGCTCTTTGCCATAGGTAATGCAAAGCGATACCGTTGATGTCGTATTTGTCAAATGAACGGACCTTATAGTCAAAACCATTAGCGATTTGTCTCAATTCGCGTCCATAGACTCTGAATTAGCCTACAAGTTTAATATGAAAGGATTGTTGCATTATGCACAAATTAGCTTAATGAAATGAAATTGTCTAATAGAAATTACCGCTTGTTTGAACCAAGAGATGAAACCGATATCCACCTCCTTGCTTTGAGAAGCTCATACTCTTCGACGGAATCCTTTTGGATCTCCGCCCATACGAGAATATGGCGGCGATCGATCGTATGACATATCCAGGAATAAGAGTAGTTCAAAGGAAATAGAAGTTGCGAAACAATGTACCGAGAACTTACTCGATGTACGGCCGCACTTCTATCAAAGTTGTTGAAGATATACAACGAAATGGTCCGCCATTCTTCGTTATTCAAAGATACCGGATGTGAAACACTAGCTGGTGCGAGATTCCCTTTGAATAGGCTGAGGTTGATCCACCCTTTTAGGCTCACAAGATTGTACCGAGGCTTGGATTATGCAAATGACGATTTTGGCTTCAGAGTGCGCTATTACGAAGTTTGCCGCCTCCTCTGTGATGAATGCCTCAGCCATCGATGCTTCAATTCTACGCTTATTTTTACATTTTTGTCGAGCGTCTTCTGATTCTCTCGGTTAGGTAGCACCAACGATTTTGCACGGGCCCCCAATCTTGCCTCGGTCGGAGATGCAAAATCAAATGCTGCATTGATTAAAGAAGCCCGTGGAAAGATCTTCTAACTTGCAGATCAACTCGCGCCAACTCTTCCATTTCTTCTAGCACGCCAGCGATAGTTCTTTCGCACAAAGAACACGGAAGAAATAGCTGAGTTCTGCCAAGATTAGCCATTCATCCTCGTGGATGAAGCCACGCAACATCACCGCATTACCCGCTCAATCCATATGTGCCAATCATGACTCTTGAGACCAAATATCTTCGCTTTATCAAGATTCGCTCCCTCTTTAGATTCGCTGCATACCCATCGGGAACATCAACTGCTGTTGCACCCACAAGAGAATTTCCCTCATAGCTGGCCTTCCAAGATTGAACCATGCCTTTGGCTTCGTCCGATTCTGCTTTCCTTTCGGTTCTTTCATGTTTTGTAACGGCCTATCACATAGCGCCTCAGATCGACTCTAGCCTTAGTATTATCCTTTGACTTCCCATCTATGCCGAACAATGTACCAAAAAGTGCCTCGGCGATATTCTTCTCAATGTGCATCACGTCGATGTTGTGTGGGCAAAGGAGGTCTTTGAAGTAAGGCAGATCCCATAAGCATGTTTTGTGAGTCCACGCGTGCTTAGTATTATACCCCTTGAAGTACCACGGGCGTTGTGGATCTGGCTCGAGAGCGCTTAACCGATCCAGGTGCATTGGCTGTCAATGCAGGTGGTGCAGAGTTTTGACAACTCTACCCCGATGAAGTTCTTCTTGTCTTTCCTGAACTTATGGCGAGGATCCGTGAACTGTCTATGCATGTCGAAGCAAGAAAACTTGCGACCGGCCCGAAACCAAAACTCAAGAGCTCCCTTGCATGTGGGGCACGGAACCTTCCATGCACACACCAGCCAACGAATAGCGATACGCCCGCAAGTCATGCGTCGAGTACATGTACCGGACACGCATTATGAAGTTCCGCTTGCTAAAGGCGTCGTATTGAACCCATTATCCTGTGCTTCTTGCAATTCGTCCTTAAGCGGCTGCATGTACACATTCATATTTTTGCCCGGATAGTTGGGTCCCGGAATTATCAACGCCGGAAAATGTTCTTTCTTTGCATAATCTGTCCGGGGAGATTGAGTGGAAAGACAAATCAGCCAACAAGCTGTATTGGGCTGCCGTCATACCAAACACATCGAACCCATCCGTCGCGATGCCGACTCGAGGATGCCTCGGATCTGCCGCTTTGTCAACATGTAATTCATCAAACTTTTTCCACGCAACACCATCCGATGTGTGTACCATCATCGATTCCCATCCGCATCTAGTTCGGTTCTTTTGCCTGTTTTGTGCCATGTCATCCGTCCGGCCGTCTCTTCGACCATGAAAAGACGTTGAAGTCTTGGTACGATTGGCATATACCAAGAACACTAACGGGATTTTGGTCTCGTGTCTTCTCACCCATACCGTTGTCTACCACAATATACCGGAAGACTTGCAAATGGGACAATAGTTCAAGTCCGCATAGTCAAGCCTAAATAAGGCACATCCTTTCTCACAGCATGTATCTTCTCATAGGGCATCTTGATTGCGGAGGATTTTGTCCGACCGGTACAGGTTTGCAGCATTACATGGCCTTTGGGTAGAAAGCGTCCAAATCTTGTCATAATTGCGTCATAGCATTCTCTGCCCAAGTTGAACCGAGCCTTGAGCCATTACTTGTGAGATGACATCCAACCGACAAAGCTCGGTGTGCTCGTGGAGCGGACGTTTGAAGACTCCAACATTTCATTGAAGGCCTTTGCAGATTCCTCCATCTCCTCGTCCAATCCCGAGCATCATCATAGCCTTGCACCATGTTTTCCATCCCGGTACCATGCTCGCTCGGTGCGACGATGATCCACCTCAGCTCGGTCATGTTGGGCAGACTCACCATGAAATGTCCACACCATATAATCGGGCGTAAAACCACTCTTCTGCAGTGTTTGCCCATTTCAGCCTCTGCCTTCTTTTCCCAATTGCCGCACCGAACAGGGCACCAGGTTTTCTTTTGGCCATTTGCAAATGCGGCTTGCACAAACCCCTTAGTTTTTGTGAACCATTCAGCGCCCATTTGTTCCGACCAGTGTGACCGTATACATCCAAGCACGGTCACTCATCTTGACTTTCGTAGCTACTGGACACACAACAATTATATATGTAATTCACCATGTATATATTCATCAATTGATCTACTTTGTCAATTTTATTACGCCCATGCAACCTACACTCTAATAGGTAATGATAGGTCCTAATCCCACCGTGTAGTGTAGATTGGGTTCATTTTCCCATGCTATGCTCGATCCGACGCAAAATTTGGCAGCACCTCCCGCCGTTCTCCTCGATACACGTCTACGCAATAAACAGAGAGGATGTGTACCGGAGAACAACAGGGAGGCAATCGATTAAATATATGCGCGGATCCGAGCAAAGCATATGGGAAAACGAACCCAATCTACACATACTCGAGCTGTCCATGGATAGCGTTGGACAGTTCGAAGAATCAAGGTTATAAATATGCAAACGCATGCATATTTATAACTATGACGCTTTCGAACGGGAGACACATATTGATTACGCATATCGATGATTCAAGACACATATATAGCTAGCTATCAAGTTTCATCGGAATAGATCAAATAATTAATGGGGAGGAGGAGTTGTCATTTGTGCTCACCCACGAACGAAGGCGAGCTCAAATCAAACGCACGGCGAGGTCGTCGAACACCAAACCTCGCAGCGATGAAACAACTGCACAATTAAAACTACACGATCAACACAATTATATATGATGTTTTCATAGCAAAATCGAAAAATATATGACCTAACTAATAATTCACAAATATATGACCCGTCGGCCTCGAAGGCCAAAGAACACCTTTTCGGAGGTGTCGGTGGTCGGGTGTCCTGTCGGTGTCGGGGTGTCGGTCGGGTCGGGTGCTGTTTGAAGTCGGGGGTCGGGGTGTCGGTCGATGTCGGGTAGTGCCGTGTCGGTGTCGGGGTGTTGTTTCGGGTCGGGGTGTGGTGTCGGCGGCAGGGTGTCGGGTCGCTCGGGTCGGGTGTTGGGTCAGGCTGGGGTCGGGGTGACGGGTCGGGGTGTCGGGTCAGCCTTGGGGGGGGGTGTCGGGTCGAAGTCGGGTGTCGGTCGGTCGGGTCGGGTCGGGTCGGGGGGTGTCGGGTCGGGTCTCGGTCGGGTCGGGTCTCGGGTCGGGTGTCGTGTCGGGTGCTGGTCGGGGTCTGGGTACCGTGGTCGGGTCGGGGTCGGGGTCGGGGTGTCGGGTCGGGGTCGGGTCGTCGGTGTCGGGTCGGGTCGGGTCGGGGTGTCGGGTCGGGGTCGGGGTCGGGGTCTCGGGTCGGGTGTCTTCTTCTTCTTCTTCCTTTTCCTTTTCTTCCTTTTTTCCTTTTCTTCTTCTTCCTCCTTTTCCTTTTCTTCCTTTTTTCCTTCTTCTTCTTCTTCTTCTTCTTCTTCTTCTTCTTCTTCCTCCTTTCCTTTTCCTCTTCTTCTTCTCCTCCTCTCCTCTCTTTTCTTCTTCTTATACTAAACTAAATCTAAACCTAATACTAAACTAAAACTAAACCTATAAACCTAATACTAAACTAAAACTAAACCTATAAACCTAAAACTAAACATAAACCTAAAACTAAAAAACACAAAAAAAGGAAAAAAAAGGAAGAAGATACTCACCGCAGCGAGGGTGGAGGAGGGGGGGTGCGGCCTGGGCGGCGGAGGAGGGGGCGGGCGGCTCGGGCCGGCGGGCGGCGGCAGCGAGAGGTGCCGCCGCGTGGCGGGCAGGCGCCTGCAGCAGGGGCGGCGGGGCAGCGGGAGGCGGGCAGCAGCGGCGAGGGTGGAGGAGGGGGCGGTGCGGCTGGGCGGCGGAGAGGGGGCGGTGCGGCCTGGGCGCGGAGGTGCCGGGCGCCGGGGTGGCGGGGTGGTGGGGCGACAAGGGGCGCCAGGTGGCGGGCGGGGGGGTGGTGCGAAGGGGCTGGCGAGAGGTGGGAGAGAAAGAGAGAGAGAGGGGGGGGGGCGCCGTTAACGTTCGTGGGGCCCTCCCTCTTGCCGTCCGCCACCCTTTTTGCCGTCCGCTTTCTTCCTCTTTGCCGTCCGCTAGCGGACGGCAAAGAGGGCCCCGTTAGGTTTTTTTTTTGCAACTCGTCGGTGGGGCCCTCCTCTTTGCCGTCCGCTAGCAGACAACAGCGAATCTTTGCCGTCATGAGCGGACGGCAAAGAACTGGCTGATGGTAATTTGGTCTTGCTATCAGCCAGGTTCTTTGCCGTCCGCTTTTGGGTAGCTGATGGCAAGAGTTTATTTGCCGTCCGCTAGCGACGGCAAAGATCTGGCAGATGGCAAAGTAGCTGATTCCAGTAGTGGAGGGGTCCAGGGCGAAGGGCGACGACTACAAGAACCTTCTCGACATGGCTAGGTGTCGAGGGCGTGAGGGAACCGGCCGGGGAGTAGGGGCCTGAAGCAAAATGATGCCCAGCTCGTGTCCATGGCATGCTAGGGCGGTGGTCACCGCGTGAACGGGCACACTCGGTTGCACCCTGGCAAGCCGACCATGTTGAAAGGATCGAGAAGAGGTGTCTAGAGGGGGGTGAATAGACTCTTAGCAAGAAAAGTTGCAGTTTTTAAATTCTTTAAGTTGAAGTGGAGTTTTAGCACAAGTTCAAACATTCACAATACATATCAAGCAAGCATGATAAGAGTATATGAGCAGCGGAAAGTAAATCATGCAAGTTGCAAGAATGTAAAGGGATGGGATTGGAGTGTGCAAACACAATTGGAAACACAGAGATTTTTTATCCGTGGTTCCGATAGGTGGTGCTATCGTACATCCACGTCGATGGAGACTTCAACCCACAAAGGGTAATGGTTGCGCGAGTCCACGGAGGGCTCCACCCACGAAGGATCCACGAAGAAGCAACCTTGTCTATCCCACCATGGCCATCACCCACGAAGGACTTGCCTCACTAGGGTATATCTTCACGAAGTAGGCGATCTCCTTGCCCGTACAAACTCCTTGGTTCAACTCCACAATCTTGACGGAGGCTCCCAAGTGACACCTAACCAATCTAGGAGACACCACTCTCCATGAGGTAATAGATGGTGTGTTGATGATGAACTCCTTGCTCTTGTGCTTCAAATGATAGTCACCCTAACACTCAACTCTCTCTCATAGGATTGGATTTGGTAGAAAGATGATTTGAGTGGAAAGCAACTTGGGGAAGGCTAGAGATCAAGATTTATGTGGTTCAAATGGAATATCTTAACCTCAACACAAGTGTAGGTGGTTCTCTCTCAAAAAATGTATGTTGGAAGTGTAGGCATGTTCTGATGGCTCTCTCCATGAATGAAGAGTGGGTGGAGGGGTATATATAGCCTCCACACAGAATCTAACTGTTACACACAAATCACCAAACTCGGTGGGACCGAATTATAAAACTTGGTCGGACCGATTTGATTCATAATGTGATCGTTAGGCATTTTGGTGGGATCGACATGATCAACTCAGTGGGACCGATGTGCTAGGGTTAGGGTAAAGCCTTATCTCGGTTGGACCAATTACACAAACTCGGTGGGACCGATTGTTGTAATAAGCAAAACAGAGAGTTGGCCAAGCAAACTCGGTGGGACCGATTTCATATTTTGGTGAGACGAAATTAATGCAATAGGCAATAGAGAGTTTCCAAGCCCATCTCGCTGAGACCGAGATCCCATCGGTGAGACCGAATTGATTAGGGTTTCTGGCAGTGGCTATGTCAAGAGAACTCAGTGGCGCCGAATAGAATGTTTCAGTGGGGCCGAGTTTGGCTTTTGGTTTGGGACATATGTGGATGTGAGAAAGTGGTTGAGGGCTTTGGAGCATATCACTAAGCACTTTGAGCAAGCAAGCCATTAAGCAACACCTCATCCCCTCTTAATAGTATTGGCTTTCCTATGGACTCAATGTGATCTTGGATCACTAAAATGAAAAATGTAGAGTCCTGATCTTTGAGCTTGAGCCAATATTTTGTCCTTATCATCTCGAAGGGGTTCGACATCCTCTAGTCCATGCCACTCCATTGTTGAACTTATCTGAAGCATACTTGATGAAAGCATTAGTCCAACAAGACATATGTTGACATTAATTACCAAAATCACCCAGGGAGCACTTGTGCTTTCACATGTCCAGTAGATAGGACATACCAAGTAAAAGCCAAAGAGGAAAGCAACGGGCATAGTAGAGCTTGTGATGAGCACAACTAGCAGATTAGCAGAGAAATAGTAAAGTGTTTGTGCTGTGGTGAGGAAGATACAAGAGGGGATAGACTCGGGGCTTTGGCATGGTGTGATAACACACTAAGATGATCGCCTCTGCAAATTTGACTCATTAGGATGAAGATAAGTGGCACTTGCTGCACAAACCACTATCCTATGCAGAAATGCAAACAATGAAGTGGCACTCACATACTAGATTGGATTGAGCTGAATTTTGGTGGGGATGAGTTATTTGATGATATGAAGCTTCTGTAAATGATTCATGCCATTTGGAAATACCAAAATGGTACTTGCTTCACAATGCAGCTCTCTCGACAGAATTTAAGAAAAAATGTTAAGGGAAAATGGCTTTATGAATTGATCCCAAATTTGGTGGAGAGATGATTTATGGGTAGGATCATGTCCTGGTAAATTTTCAGCAATAATGAAGCAATATAATATATAGTTTCTTCCAAACCTGAAAATCTGACCAGAAACCAAGATTTGATGCTAAGCTCACATAGAGTGATGAAATGAGCCCAAATCTTTAGGAGAGTGATGATTTGATCATACGAAGGACCATGAAAAAATTCAACTCATTTGGATACCCCTAGCTGGTACTTCCTTCAACAAGGCTTCCATCTGACAGAAACTTTAGAAATTTGCTGAGGAAGATTCACTAGGAAACATAAGTTGAATTTTGGCATGGGGAAATGATATGGACAGGAAAATGTGTCCAAAAAGTTTGGGGTCAATCAAGCAAAGATAAATGACACTTCCTTCTCAAAAAGCCACTTAGGGCAGAATGAGAAAAGGAATATTTGTGAGTTATCTTTGATGATGCCAAGGAAGAGTTTTGACATATCTGTGGAAGATATGACCCAAACAATTTATGATAATTACTTGGGAATTTTGGGAGTGACAGAAATATAGGTTGTTTCACAACCTAGGGCAAAAAGGATTATTTCTTTAATAGAAAAAGGAATATTCCCAATAAAAATAATATTGGGATTGGGCAAAGATGAAAATGACAAGGTCATGAGATGGTTTTGAGGATGACAAGCCACTTGGGAGCCTGAGAAGAGATGATCTTCCCAGGTTTCAGGACCATAGAGCCACAGAAAAGCAATTCCAATCAAAATCCAAAGAAAAACAAATAAAAAAAGGGCCAAAATCCAGGGTGTCACAAACCTCCCCCTTCAAGAAATCTCGTCCTCGAGAATTGGTTGGTCAGGGAAAAAGTAAGAATATACCTGACTTAAGGAAACCTTTTCCAACTCAGGTATCCTACTTCCTTTATATTATGTTCCCACGAAATTTCATCTGAGTGACTGCCTAACTCCAGGATGGTTTGCTTCACTGTACCCACATGCTGAGAGGCCTTACCTCATATGTCACTTTGACTCCCATTTCTTTTATATCTGTCGGCACGGGTGCGATGGATTATCATGAATGAAATATATGCCCGTATCACCAGCCCGAGAGTTGTTTATGATGGATGTGTCACACTAACCACATTCCATGAAGCTGTGAACAACTTGCTGGTGAACACCAAATATCTTACTCCTTGCATTGGGTTGCTCAAAAAGATGCATTTCCTCCGGGTTCAAAATAGTGTTGTGAATCATAACTGTTCTTCTGACTGATTCTGATTTCTCGCAGGGATTCCTGAATCATCTTGGCTAGCTCCACTGTTGTGAGTATCAAGTCCATACCAAAGATTTTATTGTCGTTTGTCATGACCAACATAAAGGGGTACGGCCTTGTAACGATAGTATCCACATACTTGACTGACGATGGAGGGCTTGGCCATATGTATACTCTTAATTCTTTGTGTGACCATAGGTTTTGTCGGGTGCAATATTCTCACAGGCGTACTTTTACCCTCATCTCCTGACATGGTAACATCATTTAAATGGCAAGTTCATGGCCTCTCAAGTTTTAACAGTAGGGAAATGATCATTTGAACCCTTGTAAGAAATCGACAAATAAATCAGTAGCCACCAGAATGGTCTTTACAACTTAGATCTGAGACATTACTGAAATAACTCAACCACGGCTCAAGACGGACGAAAAGTAGCTCAGAGCAGGAGACCGTGTTGATAAGAACATGGCAGTTCCCTAAGATGGTCGAAAAGCAGCTCAGATCATAGGGGCTATTGTCACAAAAAGAAACTCAACAGTTGTACGAGACGGCCGGAAAGCAGCTCAAAACTCGTGACAGTTGTTGAATAGAGAAATATAAAGTCGGCATCCACCCCGTACGGCCAAAAACAGCTCAGAACACAGGTGTGGTGCCTTAGCCGGAGAGAAGTAGACAAGGGCTTATCAAGATCATATACCAGGTTCAGAGCTCACTATTGTCGTCAATCTTCATAGTCCTTTGTCACACTGAGGTGTATAACTGGCTACCTTCTTTAAATAATACTCATGTGGTTGTCAGATGCTATTTACATCATCGTTTGAGTGAATTGCAAGACCTTGGTTGTATGCTCACAATGAAAGCATGTGTAGCTGAGCATTTGGTTTCTGAGGGAGACACTTGTGTCCAGACTGGCTCGTGTTCCTGACCAACCTGTTGTAGATATGATTTTTTAGATGCACTGCCATATGCTGTCAACTCGCTGTGTAATACCTTGTACTAGTGCCATACTAAGGAAGCTTGTGCTGAAAGCTTTCATCGGGGCAGCTTGTTGAGGAAGACTGGGGTACCGTACTTCAGAAGCTCCCCCCCCCCCTTAGTGACTTACTGGGGAGGACTCAGTACCTTAGGTCGGAAGCTTTTACAGTAGCTTATGGAAGAAGCTTGAGTATCTTGCACTAGAAGTCATCCATATATCGTACTTAGGAAGACAGAGGAATCTTGCATTGGAAGCTTCTCGGGTAGCTTGTGAGGGAAGACTGCGTTGCTTACACCAGAAGCTTCTTACTGTGGTATGCTGACTGAATGCAATATATATATACCCTTTAATATTTCTGCTGCCAATTACTCATATGAAAAGGGTTGTTGACTATCCGTCTTGCTGAGCACTGAATTCATAGTAAATTCTGGGAGGTTCCCAGTGTATCGCATGCTTCAAATCTTACTCATAGCAGAATCATCCTTGTATATGAACCATACCTTTGACTCGATATATATTGTTAGTCATGCACACAGCCAGTCTTCCGGCTGGTTTCATTATTACTGCTGTGAAAATTGCACACTGATGCATACTTGACGCTGAAAATCAAGCCAGAGTATCATTTGCATTCAGACAAGATATTTCCAATACAATGCAGTCGGCTGAGAATTTCATAATATTTAGTTGAGCTTCCAAATATTTGAACTCCTTGCTGATTCTTCGGGTCCGATGTCGGTTGACGAGCAACTTTAATAAGGGGAAATAATGTAACACCGAGGGCCCAAGGAAAGAAGCAAAAGAAATGACGAAAACAAAAACACACAAGGCATACAAATAATATTATATTCAAGCAACATCACATATTACTGCTACTCACAACAATAATATGCATGCATACTTAAGCACACAAATCTCGCGGAAACTCCGGCATTGCGGTCTAACATGCTGTGATGGTGTGCACGAAAGTGAATCCATGTGTGGAAGGAGTTGGTGTAAAAAAGGCTACACCAAACATTGGCTTAACACCGATCGCATCTGGGCGGACACGGAGGTGAGGACGGACTTGGTGATCATGTGGTGGAACGCGGAGGTCACGACCATACCATCATCTAGTGTACGGAAGGGAGCCGTACACGTCAAAGGAATGGGGTGACAGGGTAGGATGGAGGTGGAAAACTGGGCTTGCTAGCATTGCCCTTTTCTGATAGCAAGTGATGCGGCTTGAACTACGTCGGTATTTTCCTAAAGAGGAAGGGATGATGTAGCACAGCTATGGTAGGTATTTCCCTCAGTGATGAGACCAAGATTATCGAACCAGTAGGAGAACCACGCAACAATAAGTGAACGGAACCTACACACAAATAACAAATACTCGTAACCTGACGTATTAAAGGGTTTGTCAATCCCTTTCGGGTAACGGCGCCAGAAATTAACAAGTAGACGGGATAAAAATATGATAGATTGGATAAATGATGTCAAATGAAAGCAAAATAAAGTAAAGTGCAGAAAGGTTCTTTTGGGTTTTTGGAAATATAGATCTGAAAATAAAAGCAAATGAAAATAGATCGCGAAGGCAAATATAATAAAGAAGAGACCCGAGGGCCGTAGATTTCACTAGTGGTTTCTCTCGAGAAAAATACCATACGGTGGGTAAACAAATTACTGTTGGGTAATTGATAGAACTTCAAATAATCATGACGATATCCAGGCAATGATCATTATATAAGCATCACGTCGAAGATTATTAGACCGACTCCTGCCTGCATCTACTACTATTACTCCACACATCCACCGCTATCCAGCATGCATCTATTGTATAAGCATCACGTTCATGGAGAAATGGAGTAATGCAATAAGATCGATGGCATGATGTAGACAAGATCTATTTATGTAGAAATAGACCCCATCTTGTTATCCTTAATAGCAACGATACATACGTGTCGGTTCCCCTTCTGTCACTGGGATCAAGCATCATAAGATCGAACCCATCACAAAGCACCTCTTCCCATGGCAATAAAAATCGACCTAGTTGGCCTAAATAAACCAAAGATTCGAAGAAGAAATACGAGGCTATAGGTAATCATGAATATAAGAGATCAAAGAAGACTCAAATAACTTTCATGGATAAAAACATAGATCTGATCATAAACTCAAAGTTCATCAGATTCCAACAAACACACCGCAAAAAGAGTTACATCAAATAGATCTCCAAGAGACCATTGTATTGAAAATCAAAAGAGAGAGAGGAAGCCATCTAGATACTAACTACGGACCCGTAGGTCTACAATGAACTACTCATGCATCATCGAAGAGGCACCAATGAGGATGATGAACCCCTCCGTGATGATGTCTAGATTGGATCTGGTGGTTCTGGAAGTTGCGGCAGTTGGAATTGATTTTCGTCGACCCCCCTAGGGTTTATGGAATATTGGGGTATTTATAGAGCAAAGAGGCGGTGCGAGAGGCCACCGAGGTGGGCACAACCCAACTGGGCGCGCCTAGGCCCCCAAGCGCGCCCTGGTGGGTTGTGCTCCCCTCGGAGCACCCCTCAGGTAATTTCGTGTCTCATTTGGTATATTCTGGTCCACATAAAATACACAAAAAGTTACGCTGTGTTTGGACTCCGTTTGGTATTGATTTCCTGCGATGCAAAAAACAATCAGAAAACAACAACTCGCACTGGGCGCTATGTCAATAGGTTAGTACCAAAAAATGATATAAAATGATTTTTAAACATCCAAGAATGATAATATAACAGCATGGAACAATAAAAAATTATATATACATTGGAGACGTATCAGCATCCCCAAGCTTAATTCCTGCTCGTCCTAGAGTAGGTAAATGATAAAAACAGAATTTTTGATGTGGAATGCTGCCTAATGATACGTCTACAACGTATCTATAATTTTTGATTGCTCCATGTTATATTATCTATTGTTTTGGACTATATTGGGCTTTATTTTCCACTATACTTTTGGGACTAACCTATTGACCGGAGGCCCAGCCCAGAATTGCTATTTTTTTGCCTATTTCAGTGTTTCGAAGAAACGGAATATCAAACGGAGTCCAAACGGAACGAAATCTTCGGGAACGTGATTTTCTCATCAAATAAGATCCAGGAGACTTGGACCCTCAGTCAAGAAAGGAGGGAGGCGGCCATGAGGGTGGAGGGCGCGCCCCCTGCCTCGTGGGCCCTCCGAAGCTCCACCGACGTACTCCTTCCTCCTATATATACCTACGTACCCCCAAAAGATCAGATACGGAGCCAAAAACCTAATTCCACCGCCGTAACTTTCTGTATCCACGAGATCCCATCTTGGGGCCTGTTCCGGAGCTCCGCCGGAAGGGGAATCCACCATGGAGGGCTTCTACATCATCATCATAGCCTCTCCGATGAAGTGTGAGTAGTTTACCTCAGACCTTCGGGTCCATAGTTAGTAGCTAGATAGCTTCTTCTCTATTTTTGGATCTCAATACAATGTTCTTCCCCTCTCTCGTGGAGATCTATTCGATGTAATCTTCTTTTTGCGGTGTCTTTGTTGAGATCGATGAATTGTGGGTTTATGATCAAGATTATCTATGAGCAATATTTGAATCTTCTCTGAATTATTTTATGTATGATTGGTTATCTTTGCAAGTCTCTTCGATTATCCATTTGGTTTGGTAAACTAGATTGGTAGTTCTTGCAATGGGAGAAGTGCTTAGCTTTGGGTTCAATCTTGCGGTGTCCTTTCCCAATGACAGTAGGGGCAGCAAGGCACGTATTGTATTGTTGCCATCGAGGATAACAAGATGGGGTTTTTATCATATTGCATGAATTTATCCCTCTACATCATGTCATCTTGCTTAAGGCGTTACTCTGTTTTCATTAACTTAATACTCTAGATGCATGCTGGATAGCGGTCGATGAGTGGACTAATAGTAGTAGATGCAGGCAGGAGTCGGTCTACTTGTCTTGGACGTGATGCCTATATACATGATCATACCTAGATACTCTCATAACTATGCTCAATTCATCAATTGCTCAACAAGAATTGCTCACCCACCGTAGAATACTTATGCTCTTGAGAGAAGCCACTAGTGAAATCTATGGCCCCCGGGTCTATTCTCATCATATTAATCTTCCTACGCTTTATTATTGCTTTGCTTTTTTACTTTGCCTTTTATTTTACTTTGCATCTTTATACGAAAAATACCAAAAATATTATCTATCACCTCTATCAGATTTCACTCTCGTAAGTGACCGTGAAAGGATTGACAACCCCTATTAGCGTTGGTTGCTAGGAGTTATTTGCTTTGTGTAGGTACGAGGGACTTGCGCGTGGCCTCCTACTGGATTGATACCTTGGTTCTCAAAAACTGAGGGAAATACTTACGCTACTCTGCTGCATCATCCTCTCCTCTTCGGGGAAAACCAACGCAAGCTCAAGACGTAGCAAGAAGGATTTCTGGCGCTGTTGCCGGGGAGTCTACGCAAAAGTCAACATACCAAGTACCCATCACAATCCCTTATCTCTCGCATTATATTATTTGCCATTTGCCTCTCGTTTTCCTCTCCCCCACTTCACCGTTGTCATTTTATTCGCCCTCTCTTTTCGTTTGCCTTGATGCCTTACTTGGCACGTTTGCTCGTTTGGTTGAAATAGTTGAGTATTTATTCCTAAATAGAGAAGCCAATATCTATGTATCCTCATCCGCTTGCCAATCTTTTTAAGAGATCCAATTATGATGAACCAATTCCTAGTGATTTGGATACACTAGATTATCTTTATAAGGTTTTTCCTGAAATCCGTGAAGTGACTCACGATAGATCTTTGAAAAAAGCATGATTGCAATGATTTTATTATAAATTCTTTTGATGTCAATTGTGCTAATAAGATGCAAAACCATAAGCTCGGGGATGGTAGTTTTGCTATGTCTACTACTTGTTGCAATGATCATGATTGGGTTGATTCTTCTTATGATCTTGAAAATTTATTTAAGCCCCATGATGAATATGAGATAGATAATAATGTTTTCAATAATGTTGAAAGTGGGTTTGGAAGAGTGTCAACTTTATATCCCACATATTTGGATAATATTCAATCTTATGAATTTTTTTATAAAGATGGGTTTGGAGAGGTCATGACTTTAGTTAATGATAATCCCGCTATTTTGGAAGAGAGTCAACTTTGCATGCATGTGGATCGTGTTGATAATATACTTTGTGATAGCTATATTGTTGAATTTGCTTTTGATCCTACATGTAATTATTATGAGAGAGGAAAATATGGTTGTAGAAATTTTTATGTTACTAAATTACCTCTCATTATGTTGAGATTGTTATGTTCCTTTCCGCTACCCTGCATATGCTAGTTTTTGCTTGCCTTGATAATTTGTTTGCTTATAAGATGTGTATGCATAGGAAGTATGTTAGACTTAGATGTGTTTGTCACGTGTTTTATGATACTCTCTTTGTGCTTCAATTCTTATCTTTCGTGTGAGCATCATTGAAATCTCAATGCCTAGCTAAAAAGGCTTTAAAGAAAAGCGCTTGTTGGGAGACAACCCAATATTTTTACTTGCTGTTATTCAATAAATCTTTTGATCTACCTTCTGTTTAGATGTGGTTTTATGTTTTAATTAGTGTTTGTGCCAAGTTAAACCTATAGGATCTTCTTGGATGATATTTATTTGATCTTGCTGTAATTCCCAGAAACTTTCGGTTCACGAAAACAATTGTTAAAAATCACCAGAACGTGATAAAATAGTGATTCCAATTGCTTCTGATCAATAAACAAATTTCATAGGTCGTCCTATTTTGGCTGATTTGTTGGAGTTCCAGAAGTTTGCGTTAGTTACAGATTACTACAGACTGTTCTGTTTTTGACAGATTCTGTTTTTCGCGTGTTGTTTGCTTATTTTGATGAATCTATGGCTAGTAAAATAGTTTATAATTCATAGATAAGTTTGAATACAGTAGTTTTAACACATAATATAAATTAAGAATGAGTTCATTACAGTACCTTTAAGTGGTCTTTTGTTTTCTTTCGCTAACGGAGCTCATGAGATTTCTGTTGAGTTTTGTGTTGTGAAGTTTTCAAGTTTTGGGTGAAATCTTTTGATGGATTATGGAACAAGGAGTGGAAAAAGCCTAAGCTTGGGGATTCCCATGGCACCCCCAAGATAATCTAAGTACACCAAAAAGTCAAAGCTTGGGGATGCCCCGGAAGGCATCCCTTCTTTCGTCTACTTCCATCGGTAACTTTACTTGGAGCTATATTTTTATTCACCACATGATATGTGTTTTGCTTGGAGCGTCTTGTATTATTTGCGTGTTTTCTTGTTAGTTTACCACAATCATCCTTGCTGTACAAACCTTTTGAGAGATCCATACATGAATTGGAATTTGTTAGAATACTCTATGTGCTTCACTTATATCTTTTGAGCTTTATAGTTTTGCTCTAGTGCTTCACTTATATCTTTTAGAGCACGGTGGTGGATTTGTTTTAAGAAATTATTGATCTCTCATGCTTCACTTAGATTATTTTGAGAGTCTTAAATAGCATGGTAATTTGCTTAAAATAATAATATGCTTGGTATTCAAGATTTGTAGAACTTTCTTTTGAGTGTGTTGAATACTAAGAAAAGTTTGATGCTTGATAATTGTTTTGAGATATGAAGGTGGTAATATTAGAGTCATGCTAGTTGAGTAGTTGTGAATTTGAGAAATACTTGTGTTAAAGTTTGTGATTCCCGTAGCATGCACATATGGTGAATCGTTATGTGATGAAGTCGGAGCATGATTTATTTATTGATTGTCTTCCTTATGAGTGGCGGTCGGGGATGAGCGATGGTCTTTTCCTACCAATCTATCCCCCTATGAGCATGCGCGTAATACTTTGCTTTGATAACTTGTAGATTTTTGCAATATGTATATGAGTTCTTTATGACTAATGTTGAGTCCATGGATTATACGCACTTTTCTCACCCTTCCACCATTGCTAGCCTCTCTAATACCGCGCACTTTTCGCCGGTATCATAGACCCTCCATATACCTTCCTCAAAACAGCCACCATAGCTACCTATCATGGCATTTCCATAGCCACTCCGAGATATATTGCCATGCAACTTTCCACCGTTCCATTTATTATGACACGCTCCATCATTGTCATATTGCTTAGCATGATCATGTAGTTGACATCGTATTTGTGGCAAAGCCACCGTTCATAATTCTTTCATACATGTCACTCATGAATCATTGCATATCCCGGTACACCGTCGGAGGCATGCACATAGAATCATATTTTGTTCTAAGTATCTAGTTGTAATTGTTGAGTTGTAAGTAAATAAAATTGTGATGATCATCATTTTTAGAGCATTGTCCCAAGTGAGGAAAGGATGATGGAGACTATGATTCCCCCATAAGTCGGGATGAGACTCCGGATGAAAAATCAATAAAAAAAGAAAGAAAAGAGGCCATAAAAAAGAGAAAAGGCCCAAATAAAAAATGAGAGAAAAAGAGAGAAGGGACAATGTTACTATCCTTTTACCACACTTGTTCTTCAAAGTAGCACCATAATCTTCATGATAGAGAGTCTCTCATTTTGTCACCTTCATATACTAGTGGGAATTTTTCATTATAGAACTTGGCTTGTATATTCCAATTATGGGCTTCCTCAAAATGCCCTAGGTCTTCGTGAGCAAGCGAGTTGGATGCACACCCACTTAGTTTCTTTTGTTGATCTTTCATATACTTATAGCTCTAGTGCATCCCTTGCATGGCAATCCCTACTCACTCACATTGATATCTATTAATGGGCATCTCCATAGCCCGTTGATACGCCTAGTTGATGTGAGACTATCTTCTCCCTTTTTGTCTTCTCCACAACCACCATTCTATTCCACATATAGTGTTATATCCATGGCTCACGCTCATGTATTGCGTGAAGATTGAAAAAGTTATGAGAATGTCAAAAGTACGAAACAATTGCTTGGCTTGTCATCGGGGTTGTGCATGATTTAAATACTTTGTGTGGTGAAGATAGAGCATAGCCAGAATATATGATTTTGTAGGGATAACTTTCTTTGGCCATGTTATTTTGAGAAGACATAATTGCTTTGTTAGTATGCTTGAAGTATTATTACTTTTATGTCAATATTAAACCTTTGTCTTGAATCTTTCGAATCTGAATATTCATACCACAATTAAGAAGAATTACATTGAAATTATGCCAAGTAGCACTCCGCATCAAAAATTCTCTTTGTATCATTTACCTACTCGAGGACGAGCAGGAATTAAGCTTGGGGATGCCTGACACGTCTCCAATGTATCTATAATTTTTGATTGCTCCATGCTATATTATCTATTGTTTTGGACTATATTGGGATTTATTTTCCACTTTTATATTACTTTTGGGACTAACCTATTAACCGGAGGCCCAACCCAGAATTGCTGTTTTTTTTTCTATTTCAGTGTTTCGAAGAAACGGAATATCAAACGGAGTCCAAACGGAATGAAATCTTCGAGAACGTGATTTTCTCATCAGATAAGATCCAGGAGACTTGGACCCTCAGTCAAGAAAGGAGGGAGGCGGCCACGAGGGTGGAGGGCGCGCCCCCTGCCTCGTGGCCCCCCGAAGCTCCACCGACGTACTCCTTCCTCCTTTATATACCTGCGTACCCCCAACAGATCAGATACGGAGCCAAAAACCTAATTCCACCGCCGCAACTTTCTCAGATCCACGAGATCCCATCTTGGGGCCTGTTCCGAGCTCACCGAAGGGAATCCACCACGGAGGGCTTCTACATCATCATCATAGCCTCTCCGATGAAGTGTGAGTAGTTTACCTCATACCTTCGGGTCCATGGTTAGTAGCTAGATGGCTTCTTATCTCTTTTTGGATCTCAACACAATGTTCTCCCCCTCTCTCGTGGAGATCTATTCGATGTAATCTTATTTTTGGGGTGTGTTTGTTGAGACCGATGAATTGTGGGTTTATGATCAAGATTATCTATGAGCAATATTTGAATCTTCTCTGAATTCTTTTATGTATGGTTGGTTATCTTTGCAAGTATCTTCGAATTATCCGTTTGGTTTGGCCAACTAGATTGGTAGTTCTTGCAATGGGAGAAGTGCTTAGCTTTGGGTTCAATCTTGCGGTGTCCTTTCCCAGTGACAGTAGGGGCAGCAAGGCACGTATTGTATTGTTGCCATCGAGGATAACAAGATGGGGTTTTTATCATATTGCATGAATTTATCCGTCTACATCATGTCATCTTGCTTAAGGCATTACTCTATTTTCATTAACTTAATACTCTAGATGCATGCTGGATAGCGGTCGATGAGTGGAGTAATAGTAGTAGATGCAAGCAGGAGTCGGTCTACTTGTCTCGGACGTGATGCCTATATACATGATCATACCTAGATACTCTCATAACTATGCTCAATTCAGTCAATTGCTCAACAGTAATTCGTTCACCCACCGTAGAATACTTATGCTCTTGAGAGAAGCCACTAGTGAAATCTATGGCCCCGGGTCTATTCTCATCATATTAATCTTCCTACGCTTTATTATTGCTTTGCTTTTTTACTTTGCCTTTTATTTTACTTTGCATCTTGATACCAAAAATACCAAAAATATTATCTATCACCTCTATCAGATCTCACTCTCGTAAGTGACTATGAAGGGATTGACAACCCCTATTCACATTGGTTGCGAGGAGTTATTTTATTTGTGTAGGTACGAGGGACTTGCGCGTGGCCTCCTACTTGATTGATACCTTGGTACTCAAAAACTGAGGGAAATACTTACGCTACTCTGCTGCATCATCCTCTCCTCTTCGGGGAAAACCAATGCAGGCTCAAGACGTAGCACCTAACATGTTCATCACATATTATTTTCTTTATAGAATGGACATTTGGACTTTTATATGGTTCAAAGCAATAGTCTAGTTTTGACATGAGGATTTCAATACTCAAGCATATTAACAAGCAACCATGTCTTTCAAAATATTACCACTAAAGCAAGTTATCCCTAGCCCATTATGCTCAATCATTGATCCATTCATGAAACACACTCGCATATTAGCTACACCCAATGCTCAAGTACGATCATAGTGCCCCTTAGTTGGTGCTTTATAAGAGAAGATGGAGACTCAAGTAAAAATAAAAATTGCATAAAGTAAAATAAAGGCCCTTCGCGGAGGGAAGAAGGGATTTGTAGAGGTGCCCGAGCTCAAAGTGAAAAATAGAGATAAAACATTTTGGGTGGCATTCTTTTCCTGTCAATGAAAATGATCGTGTAGTTCCCAATACTTTCCACGCTAGATATATCATAGGCGGTTCCCAAATAGAAAATATAGTACATTCCTTTTTAACCATACTTTCACTTTCCATGGCTAGCCGTATTCACGGGTGCCTTCCATACCAACACTTTCCAAGGAATTTATTACTTGACAACATAAAGTAAATTCATTTTAATTTCGGGACTGGGCATCCCTAATACCTTTGTCGTACTCTCATGCAATGACACGTGAATAAACACTCATCTTGAGAATAACACATCTAGCATGGAAATATATCAGCCACACCCTACCGTTTCATGAGTGGTACGAGCACACAAAAGAGAAATTTATTTTGAAAATTGGAGATGGCACATTCAAATTTTCTTAGAACGGCAAAAGAATACCGCATATAGGTAGGTATAGTGGACTCATGTGGCAAAACTAGTTTAAAGGGTTATGGATGCACAAGTAGTGATCATACTTAGTGCAAATGAAGTCTAGCAAAAGATTGAGAAGCATCCAACTAAGAAACAAAAAATCTCATAAGCGAGCATTAAGCATAACTAACACCGAATAATGCACCACAAGTAGGATGTAATTTCATTGCATAACTATTGACTTTCGAGGTTGCATAGGGAATCACAAACCATAACACCAATATTCTTACTAAAGCATAATTACTCATCAACATGACTCACGTATCACTATCATCATATCTCAAAACTATTACAAAGAATCAAGTTTATTTTGTCTAATGATCTTCATGAAAGTTTTTATTATATCCTCCTTGGATATCTATCACTTTGGAACTAGTTTCATATGTTTCTATTAATAAGCTCAAACAAATATAAGTGAAGAACATGAGCATAAAATTTTCTTCTCTCAAATTAATTTAAGTGAAGCAAGAGAGAATTTCTAAAAAAAATACTAACTCTCAAATAAATCTAAGTGAAGAATGATAGAATGTCTTCAAAAATACTAAAGCACACTGTGCTAAAAAATATATAAGTGAAGCACTAGAGCAATTCCATAGCTCATATAGATTTAAGTGAAGCATAGAGAGCAATTCTAACAAGTCATAGCACAATTTTGGATCTCTCAAATAGGTGTGTCCAGAAAGGATTCAAGACTCAAAATAAAAAAGCAAAGCAAGCAAAGACTCATATCATACATGACTCTCCAAGGAAAACTCATAATATGTGACGAATAAAAATATAGCTCCAAGTAAAATAATGATGGTTGTTAGAAGAAAGACGGGATGCCTGTCGGGGGCATCCCCAAGCTTAGTTGCTTGATACTTCTTGAATATTATCTTGGGGTGCCATAGGAATACCCAAGCTTAGCCTTTTGCTAATCCTTATTTCTTCATCCATCTTAATATCACCCAAAACTTGAAAACTTCAATCACACAAAACTCAACAAAACCTTCTGAGACTCGTTAGTATAAGAAAGCAAATCACTACTATAAGTATTGTTGCAAACCCATTCATATTTTATTTTTGCATTATATCTATTGTATTCCAATTTTTCTATGGCAAAAACTCTTTAAAGGAAACCATAGAATCATCAAAACAAGCACACAACGCAAAGAAAGCAGAATCTATAAAAAACAGAACCATTTGTAGCAATCTGGATATTTCGAATACTTTACTAACTCCACAAATTCTGAAAAATTAGGGCAACATGGGAAACTTGTATATAGATCCCCTGTAAAAAATTCAGAATTTTTCGTCGCTTCTATGATTTTTAAAAATTATTTTTCTGGATGCAAAAGTTTCTGTTTTTCAGCAAGATCAAATCAACTATCACCCAACATGATCCCAAAGGCTTTGCTTGGCACAAACACTAATTTAAACCACAAAAACACATCTAAACAGAGGCATAATTGGGTATTTTATTGAAAACAGCAAGAAACCCCAAAAGCAAAAAGATACAAGTTGGGTTTCCTCCCAACAAGCGCTATCGTTTTATGCCCCTAGCTAGGCATAATGTTTCAATGATGCTCACATAAAACACAAGAATTGAAGCACAATGAGAGCATCATGATACATGTGACAAACACATTTAAGTCTAACATACTTCCCATGCATAGGCATTTTATAAGCAAACAAAATATCAAAACAAGCAAAGACTATCATATGCAAGGAAGAAGAATAAAACATAGGCAATGCCAACATGAAGAAAGGTAATTTAGTAGCATGAAAATTTCTACAACCATATTTCCATCTCTCATAATAATTATATGTGGGACCTTACTCAAATTAAACAATATAGCTTTCACATAACATATTCTCTATATGATCCACATGCATGCAACATCGACACTCTTCCAAAATAGTGGGATTATCATCAAATAAAGTCGTGACCTCTCCAAGCCCACTTTCATCAAAAATTTCATAAGAGAACACTCTCCAAATATTTGGGATTATTTGTAGGTAAAGTTGACACTCTTCCAAACCCACTTTCAATATTACCGCAAACATGTTCATCATGAGGCTTAAATAAATTTTCAAGATCATAAGAATCATTATCACCCCAATCATGATCATTGCAACAAGTAGTGTACATAGAAAAATTAGAATCCCCAAGCTTGGGATTTTGCATATTATTAGCACAATTGACATTAATAGAATTTATAGTAAAATCATTGTAATCATGCTTTTCACTCAAGGAGCTACCATGAATCACTTGATAAATTTCTTCATCACAATTTCCAGATTCACGAATCTCAAGCAAATCTTCATAAAGATAATCTAGTGCACTCAATTCACTAACAATTGGTTTATCATGATTGGATATTTTAAAAAGATTAGCAAGTGGATGGGGATCCATATCAATAGATTTTTAGCAAGCGAAGATGTCAGCATATAGAAGGCACATGGCAACACAAGCAAACAAAATATCAAGCAAGAAAAAGGCAACCAAAAAGACGGCGAATAAAAAGGCAAATTTTTGTGAAGTGGGGGAGAGGAAAACGAGAGGCAAATGGCAAATAATGTAAATTTTAAGGATATGAGTTTTGTGATTAGGAACCTAGTAGATGTTGGTGATGTCTCCCCGGCAACGGTGCTAGAAATTTCTTTTGATGCGGCTTGAACTACGTTGATATTTCCCCAAAGAGGAAGGGATGATGCAACACAACTGCGGTAGGTATTTCCCTCAGTGATGAGACCAAGGTTACCAAACCAGTAGGAGAACCACGCAACACTACGTGAACGACACCTTGATCTCTGCTAGACTACGTCGGTATTTCCCCAAAGAGGAAGGGATGATGCAACACATCGACGGTAGGTATTTTACCTCAGTGATGAGACCAAGGTTATCGAACTAGTAGGAGAACCAAGCGACACTATGTAAACAACACCTGCACACAAATAACAAATACTCACAACCCGACGTGTTAACGGGGTTGTCAATCCCTCCCCGACAATGGCGCCAGAAATTGGCAAACGGATGTGAGAAAGATGTAATAATTTGATAGATGGATCTCGCGGGAACACGAGATAAAATAAATTGCAGCAAGGTATTTTCGTATTTTTGGTTTAATAGATATGAAAATAAAAGGCAACTAAAAATAGCTCGCAAAGGCAAATATAATAAAGAAGAAACCCGGGGGACATAGGTTTCACTAGTGGCTTCTCTCGAGAAATGAAGCAAACGGTGGGTGAACAAATTACTGTTGGGAAATTGATAGAACTTGAAACAATCATGACAATATTGAGGCAATGATCATTATATAGGCATCACGTCCAAGATTAGTAGACCAACTCCTGCCTCCATCTACTACTATTACTCCATGCATCGACCACTATCAGCATGCATCTAGTGTATTAAGTTCATGGAAAAATGGAGTAATGCACTAAGAACGATGACATGATGTAGACAAGATCTATTTCTGTAGAAATAGACCCCATCTTGTTATCCTTAATAGCAAAAATACATGTAGGTAGATATAGTGGAGTCATGTGGCAAAACTGTGATCAAGCACCGTAAGATCAAACCCATCACAAAGCACTTCTTCCCATTGCAAGATAAATAGATCAAGTTGGCCAAACAAAACCCAAATATCGGAGAAGAAATACGTTGCTATAAGCAATCATGCATATAAGAGATCAAAGAAGACTCACATAACTTTCATGGATAAAAAGATATTTCTGATCATAAAGTCAAAGTTCATCCGATCCCAATAAACACACCGCAAAAAGAGTTACATCATATGGATGTCCAAGAGACCATTGTATTGAGAATCAAACAAGAGAGAGTAAGCCATCTAGCTACTAATACGGACCCGTAGGTCTTCAAAAGACTACTCACGCTTCATCGGCGAGGCACCAATGGACATGATGCACCCCTCCGTGACGGTGTCTAGATTGGATCTGGTGGTTCTGGAACTTGCGGCAGCTGAAATTGATTTTCGTCCACTCCTCTAGGGTTTCTGGAATATTGGGGTATTTATAGAGCAAAGAGGCGGCTCGAGGGGCACCCGAGGTGGCCAAAACCCACCAGGGCGCGGCTGGGCCTCCAGGTGCGCCCTGGTGGGTTGTGCTCCCCTCGGAGCAGCCCCCAAGTGCTTCTTCGGCCCACAGGATGTCTTCTGGTCTATAAAAAATCCACAAAAAGTTTCACTGCATTTGGACTCCGTTTGGTATTGATTTCCCGCGATGTAAAAAACATGCAAAAAAATAGCAACAGGCACTTGGCAATATGTCAATAGTTTAGTACCAAAAAATGATATAAAATGACTATAAAATGATTGTAAAACATCCAAGAATGATAATATAACAGCATGGGATAATCAAAAAATATAGATACGTTGGAGACGTATCAGCATCCCCAAGCTTAATTCCTCCTCATCCTCGAGTAGGTAAATGATAAAAACAAAATTTTTGATGTGGAATGCTGCCTAACATGTCATCTCATATTCTTTTCTTTGTAGCATGGACATTTGAACTTTTATATTGTTCAAAGCAATAGTCTAGTTTTGACATGAGACTTAGATACTCAAGCATACCAACAAGCAACCATGTCTTTCAAAATATCAACGCTAAATTAAGTTATCCCTAGCCCATCATGCTCAATCATTGATCCATTCATGAAACACACTCGCATATTAGCTACAACCAATGCTCAAGTACGATCATAGTGCCCCCTAGTAGGTTCTTTTAAGAGAAGATGGATACTCAAATTAAAAATAAAAATTGCATAAATTAAAAGAAAGGCCCTTCGCAGAGGGAAGTAGGGATTTGTAGAGGCGCCAGAGCTCAAAGCGAAAATTGAGAGATAAAAAAATTTGGGAGGAATACTTTTCACACCAATGAAAACGATTTAGAGCTCCCAACACTTTCCATGCATGCTAGATATATCATAGGTGGTTCCCAAACAGAAAATAAAGTTTATTCCTTTTTCCACCATAGTTTCACTTTTCATGGCTAACCGTATCCACGGGTGCCTTCCATACCAAAACTTTCCAAGGAATTTATTATTTGAAAACATAAAGTAAATTCATTTTTCATTTCGGGACTAGGCATCCCTAATACCTTTTCCTTACTCTCGTGCAATGACAAGTGAATAAACACTCATCGTGAGAATAACTCATCTAGCATGGAAAATATCGGCCACCCCTCACCGCCTCGCGAGCAGTACGAGCACACAAAAGAGAAATTTATTTTGAAAAGTAGAGATGGCACATAAAATTTTTCTTAGAACATCAAAACAATACAACATATAGGTAGATATACTGGAGTCATGTGGCAAAACTGGTTAAAAGGTTTTTGGATGCACAAGTAGTGATCATACTTAGTGCAAAATGAAGGCTAGGAAAAGATTGAGAAGTGACCAACCAATAAATGAATAATCTCATAAGTGAGCATTAAGCATAATTAACATCGAATAATGCACCACAAGTAGGATATAATTTCATTGCATGACTATTGACTTTCATGCTTGCATATGGAATCACAATACTTAACACCAATATTCTTACTAAAGCACATTTACACATCAACATGACTCACATATCACATCATCATATCTCAAAACTATTACAAGGAATCAAGTTTATTTTTTCCAATGATCTTCATGAATGTTTTTATTACATCCTTCTTGGATATCTATCACTTTGGAACTAATTTTCATGTGTTGCTTTTGATAAGCTCAAACAAATATAAGTGAAGATCACGAGCATAATTTTTCTTTCTCTCAAATTAATTTAAGTGAAGCAAGAGAGAATTTCTTGAAAATTTTACTAACTCTCAAATAAATCTAAGTGAAGCAAGATTGCATTTCTTCAAATATAACAAAGCACACCATGCTCAAAAAGATATAAGTGAAGCACTAGAGCAATTCCATAGCTCATAAAGATTTAAGTGAAGCATAGAGAGAAATTCTAACAAGTCATGGCATAATTTTGGCTCTATCAAATAGGTGTCTCCAGAAAGGATTGAAGACTAAAAATAAAAAGAAAAACAAGAAAAGACTCATATCATACAAGACGCTCCGAGCAAAACTCATAGTATGTGACGAATAAAAATATAGCTTCGATTATACCGATGGTCGTTAGAAGAAAGAGGGGATGCCACTCGGGGCATCCCCAAGCTTAGTTGCTTGCTTCTCTTTGGATAATAGCTTGGAATGCCATGGGCATCCCCAAGCTTAGGCTCTTCTTACTCCTTATTCGTTCATGCATCGTAACATCACCCAAAACTTGAAAACTTCAATCACACAAAATTCGACAAAACCTTCATGAGATCCGTTAGTATAAGAAAACAAATCACTACTATAAGTACTGTTGCAACCCATTCATATTTTATTCTTTTATTATATCTACTGTATTCCAACTTTTCTATGGCAAAAATTCTTCAAAGAAAACCATAGAATCATCAAAACAAGCACACAACGCAAAGAAAATAGAATCTGTCAAAAACAGAACAGTCTATGGCAATATGAATTGTTCGAATACTTCTGTAACTCCAAACATTCTGAAATATTATAACAGCCTGAGAAATTTTTATATAAATTTACTGTAAAAAAGTCATAATTTTTTGTCGCTTACGTGATTTTTAAAAATTGTAACTCTAGAAGCAAAAGTTTCTATTTTTCAGTAAGATCAAACAACTATCACCCAAGAAGATCCTAAAGGCTTTACTTGGCACAAAAACTAACTAAAACACAATCATAACAGTAGCATAATTGTGCAAACACTCAAGTACAGAAAGAAAAAGCAAAAATAAATTTTATTCATTGGGTTGCCTCCCAACAAGCGCTATTGTTTCACGCCCCTAGCTAGGCATAAAGCAAGGATCTAAGTATTGTCATCTTTGTTTCTAGATCCATAAGATGCCCTCATGATTGATTCATATGGTGGCCTAATTCTTATTCTATGGAAGTGCCATACCTTTTCTTAGTGGAAGTTGGAACTTAATATTGCCTTCTTTCATATCAATCACGACACCAATAGTGCGTAAAAACAGTCTACCAAGAATAATTGGACAATAGAGATTGCAATCAATATCAATAACAATAAAATCTATGGGAAGATAATTCCTATTTGCAAGAATAAGAACATCATTACTTCTTCCCATAGGCTTTTTAATAGTAGAATCCACCAAGTGCAAAATTAAAGAACATTCTTCAATATCGGTAAGACCAAGCACATCACATAAAGATTTCGGAATTGTAGAAACACTAGCACCCAAGTCACATAAAGCAAAACACTCATAATTTTTAATCTTGACTTTGATAGTAGGTTTCCACTCATCATGTAATTTTCTAGGAATTAATACTTCTAACTCCAACTTTTCTTCTAAAGCTTCCATCATAGCATCAACAATATGTTTAGTAAAAGCTTTATTTTGTTCATAAGCATGGGGTGAATTTATCATGGATTGCAACAAAGACATACAATCAATCAAAGAGAAACTATCAAAATTAAAGTCTTTGTAATCCAAAAGAGTGGGCACATCACTATCTTGAAACCCACTTTTATTAATTTTCTCAACAAGATTTTCACCCTCCGAATTATTGGGACGCCTTATACCTAAAGTTGACTATTCTCCAGTCCCCTTTTCATCAATCTTAATTTTACTAAACAAGGAATCAATAGAAGAAACACCAATCATTTTAAGATCTTCATCACTTTTATGAAAGCAATCACTAGAAAACGTTTTTTCTAACAAATCTCTTCTAGCTCTAAGCATAGCGGTTCTTTTCTTACTTTCATCCATAGAAACATAAAGAGAATTAATTGATTCCTCAACCTTAGGCACAAAAAATTTCATCTTGAGATTTTCTACATCATGAGAAATTCTATCAACACTTCTAGACAAATCGTCAATCTTATTCAACTTTTCTTCCATTGTAGCATTGAAAACCTTTTGAGTGTTAATAAATTCTTTAATATTATTACCAAGATCAGACGTGTTCCTATTATTATTATAAGAAGGATTACCATAGGAATTACCATAATTATTAGAGGAATTACTAGGAAAAGGCATAGGATTAAAATTACCTCTATAAGCATTGTTATTGAAATTGTTTCGCGAGATAAAATTCGCATCTATGGCATCACTATTTTTCTCAATCAAAGTAGACAAAGGCATATCATTGAAATCAATAGGAGCACTTTTACTAGCAACCAATTTCATAAGAGCATCAACTTTTTCACTCAAAGAAGAAATTTCTTCAATCGAATTAACTTTTTTACCAGTAGGAGCTCTTTCGGTATGCCATTGTGAATAATTTGCCATGATATTATCAAGCAATTTGGTGGCTTCACCCAAAGTAATTTCCATAAGAGTACCACCCGCGGCGGAATCTAAAAGAATACGATAAACAAAATTCAACCCCGCATAAAATTTTGTATGATCATCCAAATATTTAACCCCATGAGTTGGGAAATTGCTTAGCATCATTTTCATCCTTTCCAAAGATTGTGCAACATGCTCATGTTCAAGTTGCTTGAAATTCATGATCCGGGTTCTAAGGGAAATAATTTTTGCGGGCGGAAAATACTTAGTGATAAAAGCATCTTTGCACTTATTCCAAGAATCAATACTATTACGAGGCAAAGAAGAAAACCAATTTTTTGCAGAATCTCGCAAAGAAAAAGGAAATATTTTCATCTTCACAACATCATTGTCCACATCTTTTTTTCTTTTCCATATCGCATAATTCCACGAATGTGTTAAGATGGGACGCGGCATCCTCATTAGGATTACCGGAAAATTGGTCTTTCATAACAAGATTCAGCACAGGAGTATTAATATCACAAGATTCAGCACTAGTGGCGAGAGCAATCAGAGTGCCAATAAAATCATTGTTGTTGGTATTTGAGAAATCACACAACTTGGTGTTCTCTTGAGTCATTGTGACTACGCAACAAGATTGCACTCAAAATCAGATTGACAAGAAAACGACAAACGAAAAAGAGGGTGAATAAAACGACAAATTTTTGTGAAGTGGGGGAGAGGTAAACGAGAGGCAAATGGCAAATAATGTAAATTGCAACGAGATGAGATGTGACTAGGAACCTGGTAGATGTTGATGATTTCTCCCCGGCAATGGCGGCAGAAATTCCTTTTGATGTCTGCTAGACTACGTCGGTATTTCCCCAAAGAGGAAGGGATGACACAGCACAACGATGATAGGAATTTCCCTCCTTGATGAGACCAAGGTTATCGAACTAGTAGGAGAACCAAGCAACACTATGTAAACAACACCTGCACACAAATAACAAATACTCGCACCCCAATATGTTAAAGGGGTTGTCAATCCCTCCCCGGCAATGGAGCCAGAAATTGGCAAATAGACGTGAGAAAGTTGTAATAATTTGATGGATAGATCTCGTGGGAACGGGAGATAAAATAAATTGCAGCAAGATATTTTTGTATTTTTGGTTTAATAGATCTGAAAATAAAAGGCAAATAAAAATAGATCGCAAAGGCAAATATAATAAAGAAGAGATCCGGGGGCTGTAGGTTTCACTAGTGGCTTCTCTCGAGTAAAATAGCAAACGGTGGGTGAACAAATTACTGTTGGGCAATTGATAGAACTTCAAATAATCATGATGATATCCAGGCAATGATCATTATATAGGTATCACGTCCAAGACTAGTAGAGCGACTCCTTCATCGACCGCTATCCAGTATGCATCTAGTGTATTAAGTTCATGAAAAAACGGAGTAATGTAATAAGAATGATGACATGATGTAGACAAGCTCTATTTATGTAGAAATAGACCCCATCTTGTTATCCTTAATAGCAACGATACATACATGTCGGTTCCCTTTCTGTCACTAGGATCAAGCACCGTAAGATCGAACCCATCACAAAGCACCTCTTCCCATTAGAAAATAAATAGATCAAGTTGGCCAAACAAAACCCAAATATCGGCGAAGAAATACGAGGCTATAAGCAATCATGCATATAAGAGGTCAAAGAAGACTCAAATAACTTTCATTGATAAAAATATAGATCCGATCATAAACTCAAAGTTCATCCGATCCCAACAAACACACCGCAAAAAGAGTTACATCATATGGATCTCCAAGAGACCATTGTATTGAGAATCAAAAGAGAGAGAGAGAGAGAGAGAGAGAGAGGAATCCATCTAGCTACTAACTACGGACCCGTAGGTCTACAAAAGACTACTCTTTTTACGCATCATCGGAGAGACACCAATGGACATGATGCACCCCTCCGTGATGGTGTCTAGATTGGATCTGGTGGTTCTGGAACTTGCGGCGGCTGGAATTGATTTTCATCGACTACCCTAGGGTTTCTGGAATATTGGGGTATTTATAGAGTAAAGAGCCAGTCTGGGGGGCACCCGAGGTGGGCACAACCCACGAGTATGCGCTGGGCTTCAGCGCGCCCGGTGTGTGTGCTCCCTCGAGCAGCCCCAGTGCTTCTTCGGCCCACTGGATGTCTTCTGGTCCATAAAAAATCCGCAAAAAGTATCGCTGCATTTGGACTCCGTTTGTTATTGATTTCCTGCGATGTAAAAAACGTGCAAAAAACAACAACTAGCACTTGGCACTATGTCAATAGGTTAGTACCAAAAAATGATATACAATGATTATAAAACATCCAAGAATGATAATATAACAGCATGGAACAAAAAAAATAATAGATACGTTGGAGGCGTATGACACCTGCACACAAATAACAAATACTCGCAACCCTATGTATTAAAGGGGTTCTCAATCCCTTTCGGGTATCGGCGCGAGAAATTGGCAAGTAGACGGGATAAAATATGATAGATTAGATAAATAGATCTTGAATAAAAGCAAAATAAAATAAAGTGCAGCAAGGTATTTTTAGGTTTTTGGAAATATAGATCTGAAAATAAAATCAAATGAAAATAGATCGCGAAGGTAAATATAATAAAGAAGATACCCGGGGGCCGTAGATTTCACTAGTGGCTTCTCTCGAGAAAAATAGCATACGGTGGGTAAACAAATTACTTTTGGGCAATTGATAGAACTTCAAATAATCATGATGATATCCAGACAATGATCATTATATAGGCGTCATGTCCAAGATTAGTACACCGACTACTGCCTGCATCTACTACTATTACTCCACACATAGACCGCTATCCAGCATGCATCTAGTGTATTAATTTCATGGAGAAACGGAGTAATGCAATTAGAACGATGAAATGATGTAGTCAAGATCTATTTATGTTGAAGTAGACCCCATCTTGTTATCCTTAATAGCAACAATACATACGTGTCGGTTCCCCTTTTGTCACTGGGATCAAACACCATAAGATCGAATCCATCACAAAGCACCTCTTCCCATGGCAAGAAAAATCGATCTAGTTGGCCTAACTAAACCAAAGATTCGAAGAATAAATACGAGGCTATAAGTAATCATGCATATAAGAGATCAAAGAAGACTCAAATAACTTTCATGGATAAAAACATAGATCTGACCATAAACTCGAAGTTCATCGGATCCCAACAAACACATCGCTAAAAGAGTTACATCAAATAGATCTCCAAGAGACCATTGTATTGAGAATCAAGAGAGAGAGAGAGAGAGAGAGAGAGAGAGAGAGAGAGAGGAACCCATCTAGCTACTAACTACGGAACCGCAGATCTACAATGAACTACTCATGCATCGTCGGAGAGGCACCAATGAGGATGATGAACCCCTCTATGATGGTGTCTAGATTGGATCTGGTGGTTCTGTAACTTGCGGCGCCTGGAATTGATTTTGGTCGACTCCCCTAGGATTTCTGGAATATTGGGGTATTTCTAGAGCAAAGAGGCGGTGCGGGAGGCCAGCAGGTGGGCACAACCCACCTGGGCGCGCCTGGGCACCCAGGCGCAACCTGTTGGGTTGTGCTCCCCTTGGAGCACCCCTCAGGTACTTTCTTGGCCCATCATGTAAAGCCCCGAGACCAATGCTCCAGTCTCCTTCCATTTATTATTTTATTGTTGCCATGTGTTTATTTTGTTTGTTGCATTATCATAATTGTTTTGCATATTTCTTTTCCCTGTGTTGTTGCCATGATCACGATGAATGCCATTGCCATATTTTGCTTCTTGCATCATGTTCATCTTTCATTATATTGCATGTGCCATCCTTGTTTGTTTGCCATGGTCGTCTCACTTGCTTTGTTATATGCTTCATGATGTGATATTGCATTTGTCATTTCTGTTGCATTTGCATCATGATCATCATTGTAGTGTGCATATTTATCGTGTGTATATTTGTGGTGGGCTTGTTATCTTTGTGAACTCCTGCTCCTCATATTCCTTGCTGTTTCGTCTTGCCCTTTGCATCTGAACCATCATCAAGTGCAACACCCCATCACTAGCTTCTTCCTTCCAATTCTCACCCATTTATTGCAAGTGGCATTTTCCTGTCCCAGTAAAATGCTCACTTATTTTCTGTAAATGCTAAATCATGCCTACACCCTCTCTGCCAAGTTTTAGTTCTTTTGGACTTGATTTGGGTGGAATAAAAATTGCCTCAAGTTTGAAATTAATTCAAACTTGCGATAATATTCTTTCTCCAAAAATGCTCAAACCAATTATTTCAAATAGTGCATAATTCCAACGTCTTGGGGATATTCTTATATCTCTCATACCCCCTCTTTTATCCCTGTGCTTTCCTGTTTATATTTTGTCTTAGGAAAATGAGAAAAAAGGAAAAGGGCAGCAGCAGCTCAGCGCAGCAGAGAGTAGCCCAGCAGCCCAATTCCATCCCCTGGTAAAATTCGCACGCGGTCACTGTTTACCCCTTCCCTGGGCCCACCCGTCATTCTCTTTTCTCCCTCCTTTTCTTCAACCTCACGCACCCCTTCCCTCTCACAGTAACTCCAGCTCACCCGAGCACACACGGCCACCGTGGCGAGGCCAGCACCATCCACATCTCCTGGCCTCCTATAAAACCCTCTAGCGGATCCCCATATGGTTTCTCCTTCCTCCTTTTCCCCATCTCCGTCGCCACGCAAGGGGATCTCCCCTGCCTTCCTCCTCCTTCCTCGTGACAGACCAAGAGAGCACACGAGCATGTGCCCGTCGCCGGCGTGGTCTCCGTCAAGTCCAGCTGCAGGAAAGGTCACCAGGAGTACCCCGACGTCGACTACTTCCTCTACGTCACGGAGCAGACGCCATCTCGCCTTCATGTCGTCGACCATGTAGTCTACCTCCTTTGCTTCATCTTCTTCACGGAGCCGAACGCCGCCATGATCAGCGGTCGTTCTTCCGGCCTCCTCGTCTTGTCCTACGGGACCTAGGTGAGCAGCCGCATCTCCCAGCCCCTTTATCCGCCTAGTTCACATCCTCTAGGTGTCGATCTGTTCACATGAAATCCCCGCGCCGAACCCTCTGCTTCCACCGCTCTGCCGCTCGCCCACACCTTTGCATGTCGCTCCGCACCCCGCACGCATCTGTAGCCAATAGCTCTCGCGCCCGACCGAAGCCTCGTCATCCCTTGCATGCCTCTGCAGCCGCTGTGTCGAAAGCAAGCACAAGCTCGTCCTTGGGATCCTGCATTCCCGAACCTTTGCTGCGCCCGCCTCGCCGTCTGCACATCCACCTTCCAAACCCGCACCCCCGCCGGTGTTCTTCTGCACCAGCAGCCGCAACTTTGCTTGCCGTCATTGTCGGCAAGTTGCTGTGCGTTCATGGCGTTTCCAAGACCGAGCCTCTGCATGCCTCACCTTTGCTTGCATCCTCACACGCACTCCTCGCAAGCGTCTGCCTTGCCGTGCCTCCTGCGCGACACATGCCCGCACTTTTGCACACTGCCACTGCCTCGCCGTGCCTCGCTGCCGTGGCCGAGACGAGCTCCTACCTGAGCTTGTTCTCGAGCCCTTGCTCATGCCATTGCTCCGCCGCTCGCGCAACTGTACCTTCACAGCTTTCCGCAAGCCCGCCACTGTCCGATAGCTTGAATCCCCGCTGTTTTGCTCGCTTTCATCGCCGGCGAGCATCGCCGTGATGCCATGGCTCTGAAGTCTCAGCCTTTTGTAGCATGCTCAAGTAAACAATCTTCCTCAGTTTTACAAAAACAACTCTTAGCCGGGTTGGTCAGTGCGCAATGTTTTTAACTGTGAGATGCTGGGTTCGATTCCCAGGTGCCCCTAAGTTTTGCCCTGTTTTTCTTTCCTCTGCACACACACTGCCGCTTGGGCTTCGCCCGATTCTACTGCTTTTGTTGCCTTGTGCACAAAGTGCTCTACATATATCTACCGCTCGCCTGTGTAGGCCGTGTAGCTCTTGGATTTTTCCCTGCTCTGTCATTTTCCTAATATCCAGTGCATGCATATTTACAGTAAATGCCATCATTTTAAAATGCTCATAACTAAATGTCCATGCATCCAAATAAAACATGTTGTATATGTAAAATGCTTAGAATTTTATCTACTTCCATAATCTGCATCTTTCATCCATGTTTGAAATGTTTAAATTGATGTTTGCATTTACTTTGTATAATGACATGTTAAAATGGTTTAATTCATAACTTAATAACCGTAGCTCCAAATTAAATAAACTTTATATGTAAATGGGGTAGAAAAATGCAAAGATTAACATGGTGCACTTTATTTTGCTGTTTAAAAACGTTAAAAATATGGTTTAGGGCAGAACAGTACTAACTCTAAAATTTGCATATAAGGATTTTCCGGAATTGTTGTTGTTGTTTCCGGCCTCATTTAAACTTGCCAAAATAGTTAGTTTATTTATGCTTAACCTCTTGCCATGTTTAACAACATTTAATATTGTGGGGTACATAAATGAAAGAGAACTAAATAAATGCATGTGGTGTTTCGACAATATGCAACTCGTTGCATATTGAGCTCGACTTAATTTGTAGTATTGTTTGTTGGAATTGCCATGCCATGAATCATTAAACCGGACATGCATCATACTTGGTTGTGCATCATGCCATGTTTATGTGATGGTTGTTTACAATGATGTTTGCTTCTTTCCGGTTGCGCTTCTCCTTGATAGTACCGATTACGTTGCGATTGTGAGGATTCGTTCGACTACGTGGCTTCATCTTCTTCATGGACTCGTTCTTCTTCCTAGTGGGATTACAGGCAAGATGTCCGTCACCTTGGATCTCACTACTATCTTTGCTATGATAGTTGTCTCGATGCTAGCGCTATGTCGCGCTACCTACCACTTATTTATCAAGCCTCTCAAATTGCCATGATAGCCTCTAACCTTTTCACCCTTCCTAGCATACCGTTGTTTGGCTATGTTACCGCTTTGCTCAGCCCCTCTTATAGCGTTGCTAGTTGTAGGTGCAATTGCAGGTTGTTCCATGTTGGGACATGGATATCATGGGATATCACAATATCTCTAATTTAATTGATGCACATATATACTTGGTAAAGGGTGGAAGGCTCGGCCTTATGCCTGGTGTTTGGTTCCACTCTTGCCGCCCTAGTTTCTGTCATATCGTTGTTATGTTTCTTTACTTTGCGTCCCTAACACGGTGAGGAGTATGGGGCCCTGTTGACAATTCGCTTTGAATAAAACTCTTCCAGCAAGGCCCAACATTGGTTTTAACATTTGCCATAATAATACTTGAACTAGATAATTAATTGGCATAGGGCGTCATGAACCCGAGGATTCTTTTCTACATACAGGGAGGGGCCAGTGCTAATGGTGTTGGTCCCAAAATAGAGCCCTTTTCATGCGCCACCACGGGGAAACTCGAGGACTGGTTTTGGTTGTACGGACTGCTCATCCGGACGTGACCTGAGACGAGATACACACGGCTACTATTAGGGTGTCGACACGCCGGTAGGCTTTGCTAGATTAGTTTTACCATTGTCGAATCGTCTTGTGCACCGGGATTCCGAGTCTGATCGGAGGGTCCCGCAATGGAGGATTGTCTCCGCGGATCGTGAGCTTGTCATGGGCTAAGTTGGGAGACCCCTGCAGGGTTTAAACTTTCGAAAGCCGTGCCCATGGTTATGTGGCAGATGGGAATTTGTTAATATCCGGTTGTAGAGGACTTGAAGTAAACTCAATTAAAATACACCAACCGCGTGCGTAACCGTGATTGTCTCTTTTCGGGGAAGTTCGAGAGTAGAACACGGTTGGGTTATGTTTGACATAAGTAGTTCATGATCACTTCTTGATCAGTACTAGTTTGCGACCGTTTGCGTAGTTTCTCATCTTACTCTTGTACTCGTAAGTTAGCCACCACACATGCTTAGTCGTTGCTGCAACCTCACCACTTATCCTTTCCATACCCATTAAGCTTTGCTAGTGTTGATACCCATGGTAATGGGATTGCTGAGTCCTCGTGGCTCACAGATTACTACAACAATAGTTGCAGGTACAGGTAATGCGATGATCATGATGTGAGAGCGATGTTTCTTCTTTTGGAGTTCTTCTTCTTCTTCGTCGATCTTGGGTTATGTTCCTGGTCGGCAGCCTGGGCTAGCAGGGTGGATGTAGTTTGAGTTTCTGTTTGTGATTCATCCGTAGTCGAATGCTATTCTAGTGTATGATGTTTGATGTATTCATGTGGCATTTGTATGCCCTTTGTATGTATCCCCAACTATTATGTAATGGTATGACGTAATGATATCCACCTTGCAAAAGCGTGTCAATATGCGGTTCTATCCTTGGTGGGACCTTCGAGGTCCTTTAGGATAGAGTCGCTTATTGGGCGTGACAAGTTGGTATCAGAGCCTCGACCGACCATAGGATCCCCTTGTTTGATCGTGTAGTTTGGCCGTTGTCGAGTCTAGAGGAAAACATTTTTTTCGGAGTCTAGTTATATCAGAGAGTAGGAATTCTTTTTACTCCTTAGCCCCTTCATCGCTCTAGTGAGAAATCTTGACGTAGTTATTCTGACATTACTCCTCTTCCCCTTCAAACTTTATTTAGGATCACACAGTTAGTTTTCGTTCGTTGCGTTGTCAACTCTTTTCATCCGGTGCACCTCTCTTCAAGTTGATTCGATCCTCTTCATCTTTTGCGAGGTGGATCCTCAGTTCTTTCTCAATGAAGTTGTTCTCCATACAAAGTTGTCCTTGTTTTTCCCACCCACCCACCCTTTTTTCTTCTTGGAGCCGGAGTCCGTGATCGAGTATCCATTCTACTCGTGCGCAGCCTTTGCGTTCTTTTCTCAATTATTTCAATCGGTGTTTTTTCTCTTCAAGTTATTCGTCGATTCCCCGTTCCAAGTTGCCTTTGTTTTTTCCGCCCTCCCACCCACTTTTCTTCCCGGAGTCTGAGCCTATATTCGAGCATCAATTTCATTCATGTGAAGCCTCTTCTTTCTGACCTCTATTGTCTCAACCAGTGAATTCTTGTCTAGTTCATCATTGGTCGTCTCGTTTTCTTTCGGTGGGTCCAATTCAATTTTTCGTTGTTGATCATATTCTTTTCCTCGACTCAAATGTTTTCCCTGCTCGTTCGCCTCTCGCCATTTATTCATTTCGGAGTGCCCAAGACATCTCAGAGATTCATGTTTGCCTTCAATTAATTCGAGGTTGTCACCTCATTCGAGTCTTTCCATCGTTCCGGTGCATCATCTCTCTCTCCAACAATCCTTTTCAACGTTGTTTTCTTTTTAGTGGGCCCATAACCCACAGGTCTTTTCCCAGGATCTTACCTGACTCTTCTAATTTTTCGGAGTTATTCTTAAGTTCTTTTCTAAGTTTGACGTAAGAATGAATTTCATCAGTCAGATGCTTTTTCAAGATCGATTTCAAATTATTTTTATTGTTGGCTAAACCTCTTCGCTTTTCATTCTCTCGGAGTATCTCAACAATTTTGGTGGTGTTCCTCGTCGTCATTATCAACATTTGAAGACCAAAGAAGAGTTTTCCTCTAAATCTTGTCCGTTCTCTCGAAGATTCGTGGTTCTAGATTCATGCTATCCTCTTGAATTATTCCGTTTGTCAGAAATTCTTTTCTTACCCATCCGGAGTATTTCAGGAGTTGTCTTCCGTTTTGATCATCCGGAGGCCATCGTTTAACAAGATTCCTTCGTTCCAAGTTTTTTGCTTCGTTCTTCAATTATTCTAAACTGATGCCACTTCGTTCGTCTCCATATTTGTACCAGAGCATCGTTCAAGAATTCTTTAGTAAGCTTGTGATCTCTTTGTTCTTTTGCATCTAAATTCACTCAAGTATCTTCGTTCATTTTCTAATTCCCCTGGTGATTCATTCTCTTTCTTCATTCATTTTCAAATTCTACGGTGGTTCGTTCATGACTCCTTCTCCTTTGTTATCATATCAATGCATTCGTTCTTTCCAGTCCTACCGGTGGTTCAGGAAGACCTTCCCAAGTTTTGCGCTATATCTCCCCTTAATCTTTTCCAATGCGAATAAGTTGTATGCAATCCATTGCTTCTCACCAATTTAATTGATGAAGGATAAGCATAACATAATTATTATTCTTCTTTCATGAAGTGGATTAATCTCTTCTTTTCGGAGTTTGTTCTTCATATCACATTCTCGGTTCTAAGTTGTTCATCTTATATTTTTTCGGAGTTCCATGTTTTTCTAGCTTATCTCGTCGGAAAGCTCCATCTAAATCATCGCAAGGATTTAATATTATTATTTTCATCCTTCATTTCTATCTCATCATCCTTTTATTACCGGAGTTCTTCATGGTGGTTCATCATGATTTAATTCATCCTTTAAGTGTTCATCTAGATTCTTATTGGAGGAGTGCAAGTATATTTTCTTCTTGCATCTCAAAGTTCAATTAATTCTCTGTATTCTTTTGGAAGTGGAGTTTTTCATTTATTCGTTCTTCTCAACTAAGTAAGAATTTAATTGTGGCATAATTTCACCACAAGTTTTGAGATGTTTTTCCATAAGCCCACAACAAGCTCATTCTTTTCGTTGTTAAATTTCCAACAACTCCGTTCAATCCTTCTTTCTAAGGATGTTTTTCAAATTCATTTGTGGTAGAAGATGTTCTTTTCTCCTCCGTTCTTTTCATTACACTCGTTCAATTGTTCCGGAGGCATGGTGTTGTTGCTCCCGTCAAGTATCATTCCATCTTTTCAAGTCCATATTCCTTCCATTCTTGCTCAACCGGAGTGTTGTCTAAATTCTTTCATTCTTGATCCTTGGCTATCTTGTTATATCGATGTGTTTTCATATTCTTTTGGTTTGTTAAGCTTGTGTTTCATATCCTTTAAACTACATGGTTCTCATAATTTTCCTTGTTCCTCTTTTCTAGCGGAGTGTTTTCTACGTCCCTCATCTCCATTGTATTATTTCCTTGGAATTTCTTAACCTCTCAAGGTTCTTTGCTTTCACCCATTTGTCCAAGAAGAAACCTTGGTTTTCTATTCCTCTTCCATCGCGTTCCTAAGATCTCGGGACGAGATCTTCTGTTAGTGGAGGAGAGTTGTAAAGCCCCGAGACCGATGCTCAAATCTCCTTCCATTTATTTTTTCGTTGTTGCCATGTGTTTATTTTGTTTGTTGCATTATCATAATTGTTTTGCATATTTTTTTCTCCCTACGTTGTTGCCATGGTCACGATGAATGCCATTGCCATATTTTGCTTCTTGCATCATGTTCATCTTTCATTATATTGCATGTGCCATCCTTGTTTGTTTGCCATGGTCGTCTCACTTGCTTTGTTATATGCTTCATGATGTGATATTGCATTTGTCATTTCTGTTGCATTTTCATCATGATCATCATTGTAGTGTGCATATTTATCGTGTGTATATTTGTGGTGGGCTTGTTATCTTTGTGAACTCCTTCTCCTCATATTCCTTGCGGTTTCATCTTGCCCTTTGCATCTGAACCATCATCAAGTGCAACACCCCATCACTAGCTTCTTCCTTCCAATTCTCACCCATTTGTTGCAAGTGGCATTTTCCTGTCCCAGTAAAATGTTCACATATTTTCTGTAAATCCTAAACCATGCCTACACCCTCTCTGCCAAGTTTCAGTTCTTTTGGACTTGATTTGGGTGGAATAAAAATTGCCTCAAGTTTGAAATTAATTCAAACTTGCGATAATATTCTTTCTCCAAAAATGCCCAAACCAATTATTTAAAATAGTGCATAATTCCAGCGTCTTGGGGATATTCTTATAACTCTCATACCCCCTCTTTTATCTCTGTGCTTTCCTGTTTATTTTCTGTCCGAGGAAAATGAGACAAAAGGAAAAGGGCAGCAGCAGCTCAGCACAGCAGAGAGTGGCCCAGCAACCCGTAGCCCAATTCCATCCCCTGGTAAAATTCGCACGCGGTCACTGTTTACCCCTTCCCCGGACCCACCCATCATTCTCTTTTCTCCCTCCTTTTCTTCCATCTCACGCACCCCTTCCCTCTCATAGTAACTCCAGCTCACCCGAGCACACACGGCCGCCGTGGCGAGGCCAGCACCATCCACATCTCCTGGCCTCCTATAAAACCCTCTCGCGGATCCCCCTAGGGTTTCTCCTTCCTCCTTTTCCCCATCTCCGCCGCCACCCAAGGTGATCTCCCCTACCTTCCTCCTCCTTCCTCGTGAGAGACCAAGAGAGCTGTGACGCCCCCGATTTAATCGTACACTAATCATGCACGCAAATGTGTACGATCAAGATCAGGGACTCACGGGAAGATATCACAACACAACTCTACAAATAAAATAAGTCATACAAGCATCATAATACAAGCCAGGGGCCTCGAGGGCTCGAATACAAGTGCTCGATCATAGACGAGTCAGCGTAAGCAACAATATCTGAGTACGTACATAAGTTAAACAAGTTGCCATAAGATGGCTAGCACAAACCGGGATCAGATCGAAGAGGAACAGGCCTCCTGCAGGATCCTCCTAGGTTACTCCCAGTCGTCGTCAGCGGGCTGCACGTAGTAGTAGGCACCTCCAGAGTAGTAGTCGTCATCGACGGTGGCGTCAGGCTCCTGGGCTCCAAAGTCTGGTTGCAGCAATCGAGTATAGATAGGGGGAAAGGGGGAAACAATGCAACCGTGAGTACTCATCCAAAGTACTCGCAAGCAAGGAGCTACACTACATATGCATGGATATATGTGTAAAGGGCCATATCGATGGACTGAATGCAGAATGCCGTAATAAGAGGGGATAGCTAGTCTTAACGAAGACTACGCTTCGGTCACCGTCTTGCAACAGTAGAAGAGGGAAGGTTGTAGTCCTCCAAGTAACATCACATAGCAATAATCCTACCCGGCGATCCCCTCCTCATATCCCTGAGAGAGAGCGACCACCGGTTGTATCTGGCACTTGGAATTGTGTGTTTTATCAAGTATCCGGTTCTAGTTGTCATAAGCTCAAGGTACAACTCCAAGTCGTCCTGTTACGAAGATCATGGCTATCCGAATAGATTAACTTCCTGCGGGGTGCACCATCTTACCCAAAGACGCTTGATCCCATTTGGCCGGACACACTTTCTGGGTCATGCCCGCCGCGGAAGATCAACACGTCGCAGCCCCACCTAGGCACAACAGAGGCCAACACGCGGTCTAAACCTAAGCGCCGCAGTGCAGGCCCATCGCCTCGAAAGCACACTCAAGACGTTATGTCTGTGCCGGAAGCGACCTAGCCCAAAGAAAGCGTTCCAGTCAATCCGGCGCGTCGCTCCGTCGTGACGTCTGAAGTGCTTGGTGATACCACGGCGCGGATACCCATAACTACTCCAGCGTAGATGGTTAGTGCATATAAGCTCGTAGCCAACTCAGATCAAATACCAGACCTCGTTAAGCGTGTTAAGTAACGCGAACGCCGAGCAGGCCAGGCCCACCTCTCTCTAAGCGGTCTCAACCTGCCTGTCGCTCCGCCTCAAGATCCACTCATGGTGCTCCATCACCGACCGACTTTAATCTCCACATGTATCATGTATAAGTATATAGTATATACCGTGATCAACTCCCGAGTGATCACGGCCCGATAATATAGCACGGCAGACGGACAAGAAAGTAGGGCCATAGATGAAAGTACTAGCATCCTATACTAAGCATATAGGATTGCGGGTAAGGTAACAATGAAGTTACAAGGACAAAGCTATGCAGCGGTATAGAGTATCTCAAAACAGTAACATGCTATACTACTCTAATGCAAGCAGTGTAGATAAGAGTAGGCGATATCTGGTGATCAAGGGGGGCTTGCTTGGTTGCTTTGGCAAGAGAGAGGGTCGTCAACACCGTAGTCGAACTGGCCACCGCAGTCGGTCTCGTAGTCTACCGGAGAGAAGAGGGGGAAGAAACAATGAATACCAAGTAAACAGATGCATATCGATGCATGACATGCCAAGAAGCGATGCTAGGCGTGCCCTAACGTGGTATGAGGGGTCTTGGTCAAGGAAACATCCGGAAAGTATTCCGGTGTTTAGGGTTTTCAGGCGGAGGAGCGGAGGAAAAGTTGCAGGTTCGATAGGTTAGGGGTGTGTGGCGGACGAGCGGATCGCGTATCCGGATTCGTCTCGTCGTTCGAGTAACTTTCATGTTGAAAATATTTTAATCCGAAGTTACGGATTAAAAGATATGAATTTTAAAAGATTTTAATAATTTCGGAATTTAATTAATTAATTAATTAATTCGAAAATGTATTTATACGTCGAGATGATGTCATCTTGACGTCGGCGATCAACGAGGTTGACTAAGTCAACCACGACATGTGGGACCTGTTAGTTATATACTCTCGCTAACTAATTAACCTAGTTTAGTTTAATTAACAATAGTTAATTAGGTTAATTAGTCATTAGGTTTAATTAATCGGATTAATTAGATTAACTATTTACTTAATTAATTAATTAATTAATTAATTAGTTTTATTCATTTTATTTAATTTTTTCATTTTCCTTTTCCTCTTTATTTTTTAAAACATTACGTAGGCGGGCCCCATGTCGATGTCGGTGGGGGGTTGACGGTCACTCTGTTGGACCGAGTCAACAGAGCGAGGGGGCCCTGGGCCCATCGATTAGTGACCAAAGCGGGCCCAGTGGCCACGCCTCGGGGAGGCCGGCGGCTCGTAATCATTCAAGCGGCGGGGGCGCGGAGCCACCGGACTTTTTCGCCCGGTGGCCAAGCGGGCGCTGCTCGCAGACGAGCAGCGTCGGAGAGGCAGCCCGATGGGGCAAGGGCGGCGGACCAGCCGAACAGCGCCAGCGAGCGCGAGGCGGCGCGGGGTTCGGTCTCCGTTGGGGGCGCGCTTCGGGGTCGAGGAGGGGTGTGCAGCGCGCGCCGAGCCACAGGCTCGGCCCGTGACCGCTTAGTCACCGGGGGGCGCGTTGAGCTCCTCGGCGGGGCGTCGGATGCGCGGAGGGGAAAAGCGCCGCTCAGGCGAGGAGGAGGAGGGAGGGGGGGCGGCGTGGCGCGGTGACCGCGAGGGGAGGCGGCGGAGCCGGCGACGGGGCTGAGACTCTGACCCAGGCGGCGCGCCTGGCGATGGGGCGACGGTGACGAGGGGGGGTCCGGCGGCGGAGGCGCAGGGGGGCAGGGGCGTCGGGGCGGCGGGGTCGCTGCAATGAGGTGGGGCGGTGGCTCGGCCCGATCTGGATCGGGCGGGAGAGAAAGGGATCGGGGGGGGCGAGTGAGCTAGGGTTCCACCGACGGGGGGGCTGGGGAGTGGATAAGGCGGCGGTTGGGCCGCCCATGGGCCGACCGGGCCGGTGGGGGCTGGCCCAGTTGGGCGATGGGGTTTCTCCCCACTTTTTTTTTTTTTTCTTATTTTCTTCTTTCTGTTTTAACTCATTTAAAATGTCAAAGCACTTTACAAAATGTGTGCACCCACCATAATTAGGTTTGTTATTTTGGCAACCCCTGAACATTTTAGTTTTAGTTTTTGAAAACTTTTATCGTTCGCTTTTGTTTTGAATTTGTTTTAGACCGGGTTCGAATCAACGTGAGGTTAGTCACAGTAACCGAGGTGATTACTGTTGCTTAATCATCCGGGTGTTACAAATCTCCTCCACTACAAGAAATCTCGTCCCGAGATTTAGGAGGTAGAAGGAAAGAGTGCGGGGTATTCGTCTCGAAGACGATCCTCGCGTCCCGTGTGGCTTCGTCTTGAGTGATTTGACCATCGGACTTTGAGGAACTTGATCGCCTTTCCGACATGTGCGCTGTTCAGCTTGGTCGAGAATGCGGACGGATGCTCTTTATAGGAGAGGTCCTGTTGCAATTCGAGCACTTCATGGTCCATCGCTCGGATTGGGTCCTTGAAGCAGCGTCGGAGTTGGGACACGTGGAACACATCGTGAACACGAGAAAGGTTCACGGAAGCTCCAGATTGATATGCCACTTTTCCACGCCTTTCGGAATAGTGAATGGGCCAATATAGCGAGGAGCTAACTTGCCCGTGATCCCGGCGGTGAGCACCCTTCATTGGTGTAGCGAAGATAGGCCTTTTCGCCAAAGTTGATAGACCATGTCTTTGTGATGACGGTCATAATTACTCTTTTGACGGGACTGAGCGGTCTTGAGGTTCTCGCGAATAATGCGAACTTGTTCTTCGGCATGTTGGATAATATCCGGACCGAAGAGTGGACGTTCCCTAGTTTCTGACCAGTTCAGAGGGGTTCGGCACTTTCGTCCATATAACACTTGAAGGGGCCATCTTCGGACTAGCTTGATAGCTATTATTATAAGAGAACTCAGCATACGGAGAGATTCCTCCCATTTCTTGCGAAGGAAGCGACACAAGCTCAAGCATGTCTTGAGAATTTGGTTGACACGTTCAACTTGCCCTTGAGATCATGGATGAAACGCAATCTCGAAAGATAAATGAGTCCCCATAGCTTCTTGAAAACTTGCCCGAATCTTGAAGTGAATAAGCTGCCACGGTCCGAATCGATAACCAATGGAATACCGTGAAGTGAAACAATTCGGACATATAGAGCGTTGCAAGCTGGCTAGCGGTGATCGTCTCTTTGACCGCCGAAAATGAGCAACTTTAGAAAGCGGTCAATGGCGACAAGGATAGCATCATTACCTTTCTGCGATTTGGGAAATCCAAAGGACGAAGTCCATTTCAACATGGTCCCATTTCCATTCGGAATAGAGATAGGTTGCGAGTTCCAAAGAGGCCTTTGATGTTCTGCTTTGATCTGACGGCAAACGTCACACTCGAAACATAGCGAGCAATGTCCTGCTTTCATGTTAGACCACCGAATCTCGACAAATGTCTTGATACATCTTTGTACTGCCGGGATGGATACATAGAGGCGTATCATGAGCTTCTTTCATAACCTTCGAGTCATATTCAGGTTTTCCTTCTTACACGGCACCACTAGGCGGCCTTTGAAGTACAAGGCGCCATCATCGATAATAGTGAAGGATGAGGATTTCCTTTTTGATGTCTTGCTTAATCTTGTAGACTTGAGACAAATCCTGCATTGTCTTTATGGTGCCCACGAGATCGGGTTCAACAGCCGTGGTATAGAGGGAACCACGGGAACAACACGGAGATTCATCTTGCGGAACTATGGAGGAGGGGAGCGAAAAGCCGGAGGCACAATATGGAGGTTCAGCTTTACAGAATTCTTCAACAAGTGGGGCTGAACTTTGTGAACACAAGGTGGTTGCGAGAAGATTTGCGGCTCAAGGCATCAGCCATTACATTAGCCTTGCTCGGCGTATAGAAATACCCAAATCAAAGTTCCGCCACGGTCTCCATCCATCTCTGCCGACGGAGGTTCAGGTCTGGCTGAGTAAATGCAGATACTTCAGACTTTGGTGGTCGGTGAAGATCTCGCAACGATTACCGAGAAGGTAATGTCGCCATTTGCTTGATGCATGAATGACAGCAGAAAGTTCGAGGTCGTGAACTGGGTAGTTCTCTTCGTGAGGGCGAATCGCCGAGAGGCATAAGCAACCACTTTGCGCTCTTGCATTAGGACACCGCCTAATCCTTGACGAGAAGCGTCGCGATAAATGACGAAGTCCTTCTTAGTATCGGGAGGAGCTAGCATCGGGGCGAAGTCAACTTGTCTTTGAGTGCTGGAAACTTTCCCGACACTTATCATCCATTGGAACTTGGCGCCCTTATGCAACAGGTTAGTTAGGGGCTGGCAATCTTGGAGAAGTTCTCGGCGAATCGACGGCAATAGTGGCGAGACCGAGAAAACTTCGACTTAACGTTCTTGGAGGATTCCAATTGAGAATAGCCTGAACTCTTTCGGGGTTGACGGCAATACCATCCTTAGAAATGACATGCCCAATATAGGTTACTTGGAAGCCGAATTCACATTTGGAGAACTTGGCATAGAGTTGATGCTCTCGTAGCTTTTCCAAACAAGACGAAGATGTTCAGATGTTCTTCTTCATTCTTGGAAAAGATCAGGATATCATCCGGATAAACCACGACGAACTTGTCGAGGTAATCCATGAATATATAGTTCATCGAGTGAGAGAAGGTAGCTGGAGCATTGGTTAAGCCGAAGACATGACGGTGTACTCGTAAGAACCATAACGAGTCACGAAGGCGGTCTTGGTGATATCCTCTTCACGAACACGGATCTGGTGGTAACCCAACCTCAAGTCGAGTTTCGAGAACACTGACGAACCAGCCAGTTGATCATAAAGATCATTGATCCGAGGAAGAGGATACTTATTCTGAATGGTAGCTTGATTTATAGGACGGTAGTCTTGGACCAATCGGTTTGTCCCATCCTTCTTCTTGACAAAGAGAGAAGGTGCTCCCCAAGGAGAGCAACTTGGGCGAATGAAGCCACTTTGAAGAGATTTGTCGATTTCCTCCTTTAGCTCAAGGAGTTCATGCGGCGGCATCTTGTAGGGTCGCTTGGCTATAGGAGTGGTGCCTGGTTTCAAGTCGATGACGAATTCGACAGCTCTAGCAGGGTGAATCCCTGGAAGTTCTTCAGGAAAGACGTCTTGGAAATCGCAAACGACAGGAATGTTCTCAATGCCCTCGAGGGGTGCGGCGTTCAATGCATTCAATGCATAGAGCCTTGCCTCGGCATCTTGAACCAGACGAGCATTGTAGCTTATTATTTCATTAGAAGGGTGTAGCAGATGAACGGTCTTAGTGGCGCAAAGCGATTGGCGCGATGCGCTTTCAACCAATCCATCCCCAAAATGAGGTCGATGTTAGACGTCTTCAGGATAATGGGTGAGGCATAGAATTCCAACCCTTCGATTTCCACGGGGACGTCGACGCCAACCATGGAGGTTTGACATTGTCCCAAGGGGGTTTTTACCACTACCAAGAGTTCATCTCCTCACACTTAACGTCGTGCTTGTATGCAAAGTCTTGAGACATGAATGAATGTGATGCTCTGAATCGAATAAAGCAGATGCGGTACTGAATTTAAGAGGAGTGTACCCATCACGATGGCAGGCTGGTCTTGAGCTTCGTTCAGATCAGCGTGGTTGGCCCGAGCTTGCCCATAAGACTTGGCGGTGTTGTTGCTGGTCAGGCGTTTCCACGGCCAGCTTCTGGAAGGCCACGGTGATTACGGTTCGGTTGCATTCTCTATACACGGTGCCTGGTTGTCCTTTGAAGCACAAGCCATTATTGGGAGTGGGAGCAGGAGCTTGGGGTGGTGGAGCTGGAAGCTTGGCTGCTTAGTTGTAGGCGGAGCGAGGTGTAGCATAGTTCTACCTTGAAGCGGTGCATTCGGCTGGTACATCTTGTTGGGAATCCATATCTTGCGCTTCGCAAGGCGGGCCGAAGATGAGCCCGTGTCGCAGTTGCGCTGTTAGAGCTCGGTATTCCTGCAGACCAGTTTCGACATTGATAGCTTTGTTCACCAAGGTGGCAAAATCAGCAAAGTCGTGCACTAGAAATCTGAGCTTGATGTCGACGAAGACCGTCACGGAACTTCTCTGTCTGCGTGCATCGGTTGCTATATCCTCTTGACATAGCGAGACAAGTCCAAGAACTCTGCTGATAAGCTTCGAGTCTTGTTGCCTTGGGTGAGGTTGCGGAACTCACGCTTCTTCGGTCCATGACCCTTGAGGATGAAGCGGGCACGGAAGGCAGCCCGGAAGTCCGGCGGTGATGAGTGTTCCAAGCTGGCGAAATGCGCTGTGGCTGTCCCACCATTGAGCTGCGGGTCCCTTCAGAAGAAGGAAGCAAAGGTGACATAGTGGCAGGGGCTACATCAGCAGACTCCATCTCATAGGTGATGTCATGGAGCCGATCATCGACATCCGGTAGCTGGGTTGAGCTGCGGTACACACCGGGGTTCAGCGTATGAAATCCTGCGAGTTGTTCCGTTTGGATCTTTGGTTCATATTAGGCGAGGAAACGAGCCATCATATTTTCCATGAATGGCGATTCATCTCAAGCTGTTGGACCATACCGGCCATGTACTCAGGCGGTGGTGGGAAGTTGCCACCACGACCACGACCAGCTGGCCTAACCATCCTGCTATTATATAACAGGGGTAGTTCAGCATTTGAGAAAGTAAGCAAAAGACAGAAATCATTCATGATGAAACATGCATAATGAAAGCAGCACGATAGGAACTACATAGTAGTCGGCATATCTTACAAAAGGGAACATGCATAGAGTTCAATACATAGAGTTCAGTACATAGACTAAGACATCATAGGCGCACGCAGCTCATGGCGAATGCATCTAACACTAACAAGCAAGTCTACATCAGTCCCATGCGGTCTGCGGAGGTAGCTGTAGCTTTGAAAGCTGGTAGTCTGGCAGCGGATAGTCCTCCACGTCGGTGACACAGGGGCGCGGATACTCACAGTGCTGAATCCGGCGTCCGGTGGCGAAGAGGACCAAGTCGGGAGAGTAGCCTCCACATCGGCCAACCGACACCACAGGGCATCACGGTCTGGCTGGGTAGATCGCGAGCGCCGCAGCTCTCCGGATCGGACATAGGGGTGCGATGCGTCGAGAACGGTAAAGGTGCTGACGGGTGATGTACAACTCGTGGCGAAGAGCTCGGTTAGCTCGATCCAGCCCATCAGCATGCAGAACAAAGTTCTGATGGTGGAAGGGCTCTCTGGTGACAGTGGAGTAGGCAGCAGTGTAGTAACCCTCCTCACCAACATCGACGCGATAGCAATGTGCACGAAGGGGAGGTGTCCAACTCTCGATACTCGCGAAAGGCGTGTCGAGCAGCATAAGCAACATCGTGGATGGCATATCGATAGTCACTCCAACACCATGTGCGGTGTGCAGCCATGAGTGGACTCGTACTCCGAGAGTAGAGGTGGGCGATGGCGCGATATCGCTCTCGGTTATAGTCTGGTACTCCTCATAGGCGGTGTACTCGGGGTGCGGCCGATAACCCGGATAGGTCATCATCTCGGCTAGCACCGCAGTGATCCCGAGGCACCAATGGCCGTCGTGTGGCGCCGACCTGCCTCGTGGGTTCCATCTGAAAACAAAGGCGTTTCAAAGGAGTCAAATGACGGTGTGGAAATTTCTCAAATACAATTCCAAGAACAACTAGGGCTATATCCAACTTTGGGGTGAATGAGGTCACGGGATCCTAGTGTTAGTTAGTAAAATCGTTTAACCCGAGTAGAAGAGAGTTCAGAGTCCCGAGTAAAGGTCGAGGAGTAAAAGATCCTAGTACCACCCGATGGCGGCGTGGGCCGTAAGGCACACAGCCAAGTTAGTAAAAGTTTTTGCAATGTCTAGACTCGACTTGACCAAGGAGTGTGGAAGGGGATTCCTACGAGCGATCGCTCGATACCAACTTGTGGCGCCCCGATTTAATCGTACACTAATCATGCACGCAAATGTGTATGATCAAGATCGAGGACTCACGGAAGATATCACAACACAACTCTACAAATAAAATAAGTCATACAAGCATCATAATACAAGCCGGGGGCCTCGAGGGCTCGAATACAAGTGCTCGATCATAGGCAGTCAGGAAGCAACAATATCTGAGTACGGACATAAGTTAAACAAGTTGCCATAAGATGGCTAGCACAAAGCGGGATCTGATCGAAGAGGAACAGGCCTCCTGCAGGGATCCTCCTAGGTTACTCTGGTGCGTCGTCGGCGGGCTGCACGTAGTAGTAGGCACCTCCAGTAGTAGTAGTCGTCATCGGCGGTGGCGTCGCTCACAGGCTCCAAAGTCTGGTTGCGCAATCGAGTATAGATAGGGGAAAGGGGAAACAATGCAACCGTGAGTACTCATCCAAAGTACTACATAAGCAAGGAGCTACACTACATATGCATGGTTATATGTGTAAAGGGCCATATCGGTGGGTGAATCTGCGAATGCCGAATAAGAGGGGATAGCTAGTCTTAACGAAGACTACGCTTCTAGTCACTGTCTTGCAGCAGGTAGAAGAGGGAAGGTTGTAGTCCTCCAAGTAACATCACATAGCAATAATCCTACCCGCGATCCCTCCTCATATCCACGAGAGAGCGACCACCGGTTGTATCGGCACTTGGAAGGGTGTGTTTTATCAAGTATCCGGTTCTAGTTGTCATAAGCTCAAGGTACAGCTCCAAGTCGTCCTGTTACGAAGATCACGGCTATCCGAATAGATTAACTTCCTGCGGGGTGCACCATCTTACCCAAAGCCGCGCTTGATTCCATTTGGCGGACACACTTTCTGGGTCATGCCCGGCGCGGAAGATCAACACGTCGCAGCCCCACCTAGGCACAACAGAGAGGCCAACACGCGGTCTAAACCTAAGCGCGCAGGTGCAGGCCCATCTCCTGAGCACACCTGCACGTTATCTGTGGCGGAAGCAGACCTAGCCAATGAAGCGTTCGGTCCAATCCGGCGCGCGCCGCTCGTCGCCGACGTCACGAAGTGCTTGGTGATACCACGGCGCCGGATACCCATAACTACTCCGCGTAGATGGTTAGTGCGTATAAGCTCGTAGCCAACTCAGTATTAATTAGATTAATTATTTACTTAATTAATTAATTAATTAATTAATTAATTAATTAATTAGTTTTATTCATTTTATTTAATTTTTTCATTTTCCTTTTCCTCTTTATTTTTTTAAAAGCGTTACGTAGGCGGGGCCCCATGTCGATGTCGGTGGGGGGTTTGACGGTCAGCTCTGTGACCGAGTCAGCGGAGCGAGGCCCCCGGCCCATCGATCGATGTGGCCAGGGGCCCAGTGTACGTCGGCGAGGGCAGGCGGGCTCCGTAATCATTCAGCGGCGGGGGCGCGGAGCCCGCCGGACTTTGCGCCCGGTGGCCAAGCAAGCGCGACTTCGGCGCAGAGCAGCGTCACGAGGCAGCTCGATGGGGTGGGGCAAGGGACCGGCGGACCAGGCCGAGCAGCGCGGAGGCGGCGAGGAGGTTTGGTCTCCGTTCGGGGCGCGCACGAGGTCGGGAGGGGCTGTCTGGCGGCCTTGAAACCACTGGCTCGGCCCGTGACCGTTTGGTCACCGAAGCGCGGCGTTGAGCTCCATGGGGGTCGGATCTGTGGAGAAAAAGCGCCCTTCGAGAGGAGGAGGGAGGAGGCAGGACGGCGGGCGCGGTGACCGCGAGGGGCGGCGGCCGGCCGGCGAGGCTTCGAGGCTATGGTGGCGCCGGGAGGGGCGAGGAGGCGACGGGGAGAGGGCGAAGCTCACAGAAGTCTGTGGGTCTAGGAGGAGGCGCGGTGGAGCTCGGTGGCGACCGGCGAGGAGGGAGTCGGGAGGCGGCCGAGCGGTCGGGGAGCTCCGGTGAGGCGGGGTTCGAGGGCGACCCAGCGCCTGGCGCCTGGGGCGACGTGACGAGGGGGGTCGGCGGGCGAGGCGAGGGGGCAGGGGCGTCATGATCGGAGGCGGCGAGGTCGCCCGGCTATGAGGTAGGGCGAGTGTGGCTCGGCCCGATCTGGATCAGGCGGGGAGAGAAAGGGATCGGGGAGGCGAGTGAGCTAGGGTTCCACCACGGGGTGGGGAGTGGATAAGGCGGCGGTTGGGCGGCCCATGGCGTGGCCGGGCGGGCTGTGGGGGGCTGGCCCAGTTGGGCGATGGGTTTCCTCCCCACTCTTTTGTTTTTTTTTTATTTTCTTCTTTCTGTTTAGCTCATTTAAAATGTCAAAGCACTTTACAAAATGTGTGCACCCACCATAATTAGGTTTGTTATTTTTGGCAACCCCCGAACATTCTAGTTTTAGTTTTTGAAAACTTTTATCGTTCGCTTTTGTTTTGAATTTGTTTTAGAACGGGTTCGAATCAACGTGAGGTTAGTCACAGTAACCGAGGTGATTACTGTTGCTTAATCATCCGGGTTTTACAAGAGCACACGAGCATGTGCCCGTCGCCGGCATGGTCTTCGTCAAGTCCAGTTGCAGCCAAGGTCACCAGGAGTACCCCGACGCCGACTACTTCCTCTACGTCACGGATCAGACGCCATCTCGCCTTCACGCCGTCGACCACGTCGTCTACCTCCTCTGCTTCATCTTCTTCACGGGGCCGAACGCCGCCATGATCAGCGGTCGTGCTTCCGGCCTCCTCGTCTTGTCCAGCGGGACCTAGGTGAGCAGCCGCATCTCCCAGACCCTTTATCCGCCTAGTTCGCATCCTCTAGGTGTCGATCTGTTCAGATGAAATCCCTGGCCACCGTGCTTCTCTATAAACGCGCCGAACCCTCTACTTCCACCGCTCTGCCGCTCGCCCACACCCTTGCATGTCGCTCCGCACCCCGCACGCATCTGTAGCCAATAGCTCTCGCGCTCGACCGAAGCCTCGTCATCCCTTGCATGCCTCTGCAGCCGCCGTGTCCGAAGCGAGCACGAGCTCGTCCTTGGGATCCCGCACACCTGAACTTTTGCTGCGCCCGCCTCACCGCCTGCGCATCCACCTTCCAAACCCGCACCCCCGCGGGTGTTTCTACTGCACCGACAGCCGCTGCTTTGCTTGCCGTCATCGCCGGCAAGTTGCTGTGCGTTCATGGCATTTCCAAGACCGAGCCTCTGCACGCCTCACCTTTGTATGCATCCTCACACACACTCCCCACAAGCGTCCGCCTTGCCGTGCCTCCTGCGTGACACATGCCCGCGCTTTTGCACACTGCCACTGCCTCGCCGACAGTTTTCCGCAAGCCCACCGCTGCCCGGTAGGTTGAATCCTTGCTGTTTTGCTCGCTTTCGTCGCTGGCGAGCATCGCCGTGATGCCATGGCTCTGAAGGCTCGGCCTTCTGTAGCTTGCGAAAGTAAAAAAGCTTCCTCAGTTTTACAAGAACAACTCTCAGCCGGGTTGGTCAGCGGGCGCTATTTTAAATTGTGGGGTGCTGGGTTCGATTCCCAGGTGCCCTAATTTTTGCCCTGTTTTTCTTTCCTCTGCACACACACTGCCGCTTGGGCTTGGCCCGATTCTGCTGCTTCTGTTGCCTTGCGCACAAAGTTCTCTATATCTATCTACTGCTGGCCTGTGTACCGCTTGGGCTTGGCCCGATTCTGCTGCTTCTGTTGCCTTGCGCACAAAGTTCTCTATATCTATCTACTCCTCGCCTGTGTAGCCCGTGTAGCTCTTGGATTTTTCCCTGCTCTGTCATTTTCCTAATATCCAGTGCATACGTATTTACAGTAAATGCCATCATTTTAAAATGCTCATAACTAAATGTCCATGCATCCAAATAAAACATGTTGTATATGTAAAATGCTTAGAATTTTATCTACTTTCAATCTGGATCTTTCATCCATGTTTGAAATGTTTAAATTGATGTTTGCATTTACTTTGTATAATGACATGTTAAAATGGTTTAATTCATAACTTAATAACCGTAGCTCCGAATTAAATAAACTTTATAGGTAGAAAAATGCATAGATTGACATGGTGCACTTTATTTTGCTGTTTAAAAACATTAAAATATGGTTTAGGGCAGAACAGTACTAACTCTAAAATTTGCATCTGAGGATTTTCCGGAATTGTTGTTGTTGTTTCCATTCTCATTTAAACTTGCCAAAATAGTTAGTTTATTTATCCTTAACCTCTTGCCATGTTTAACAACATTTAATATTGTGGGGTGCATAAACGAAAGAGAACTAAATAAATGCATGTGGTGTTTTGACAATATGCAACTCGTTGCATATTGAGCTCCACTTAATTTGTAGTATTGTTTGTTTCACTTGCCAGGCCATGAATGATTAAACCGGACATGCATCATACTTTATTGTGCATCATGCCATGTTTATGTGATGGTTGTTTATAGTGATGTTTGCTTCTTTCCGATTGCGCTTCTCCTTGATAGTCCCGGTTACGTTGTGATTGTGAGGATTCGTTCGAATACGTGGCTTTGTCTTCTTCATGGAGTCGTTCTTCTTCCTAGCGGGATTTCAGGAAAGATGACCATCACCTTAGATCTCATTACTATCTTTGCTATGCTAGTTGTCTCGATGCTATCGCTATGTCGCACTACCTACCACTTGTTTATCAAGCCTCTCAAATTGGCATGATAGCCTATAACCTTTTCATCCGTTCTAGCAAACTCTTGTTTGGCTATGTTACCGCTTCGCTCAGCCCCTCTTATTGTGTTGCTAGTTGCAGGTTGTTCCATGTTGGGACAAGGATATCATGGGATAACACAATATCTCTTATTTAATTGATGCACATATATACTTGGTAAAGGGTGGAAGGCTCGGCCTTATGCCTGGTGTTTTGTTCCACTCTTTCCGCCCTAGTTTCTGTCATACAGGTGTTATGTTCCTTGATTTTGCGCCCCTAACACGATGAGGGGTATGGGGCCCTCTTGACAGTTTGCTTTGAATAAAACTCTTCCAGCAAGGCCCAACATTGGTTTTAACATTTGCCATAATAATACTTGAACTAAATAATTAATTGGCATAGGGCGTCATGAACCCGAGGATTCTTTTCTACCTATAGGGAGGGGCAAGTGCTGATGGTGTTGGTCCAAAACTAGAGGCCCTTGTAGCGCCATCACAGGGAAACTTGAGGACTGGTTTCAGCTGTACGGACTGCTCATCCAGAGGTGGCCTGAGACGAGATATGCGCAGCTACTATCAGGGTATCGACATGAGGGAGGCTTTGCTGGATTAGTTTTACCATTGTCGAATCTTCTTGTGCACCGGGATTTCGAGTCTGATCGGAGGGTCCCGCGATGGAGGATTGTCTCCACGGATCGTGACCTTGTCACGGGCTAAGTTGGGACACCCCTGCAGGGTTTAAACTTTCGAAAGCCGTGCCCGTGGTTATGTGGCAAATGGGAATTTGTTAATATCCGGTTGTAGAGGATGCGTAACCGTGATTGTCTCTTTTTGGGGAAGTTCGAGAGGAGAACATGGTTGGGTTATGTTTGACGTAAGTAGTTCAGGATCACTTCTTGATCAGTACTAGTTTGCGACCGTTTGCGTAGTTTCTCATCTTACTCTTGTACTCGAAAGTTAGCCACCACACATGCTTAGTTGCTGCTGCAACCTCACCACTTATCCTTTCCATACCCATTAAGCTTTGCTAGTCTTGATACCCATGGTAATGGGATTGCTGAGTCCTTGTGGCTCACAGAGTACTACAACAACAGTTGCTGGTACAGGTAATGTGATGATCATGACGTGAGAGCGATGTTTACTTGTTTTGGAGTTCTTCTTCTTCGTCGTCGATCTTGGGTTAGGTTCCTGGTCGGCAGCCTGGGCTAGCAGGGTGGATGTCGTTTGAGTTTCTATTCGCGATTCATCCGTAGCTGGGTGCTATTCTCATGTATGATGTTTGATGAATTCATGTGGCATTTGTATGCCCTTTGTATGTATCCCCAACTATTATGTAATGGTATGATGTAATGATATCCACCTTGCAAAAGCGTGTCAATATGTGGTTCTATTCTTGGTGGGACCCTCGAGTTCCTTTAGGATAGAGTCGCATATTGGGCGTGACACATCAGGTGTCTTCTAGTCCAGAAAAAATCCACAAAAAGTTTTGCTGCGTTTGGACTCCGTTTGGTACTGATTTCCTGCGATGTAAAAAACAAGCAGAAAACAGCAACTAGCACTTGACACTATGTCGATAGGTTAGTACCAAAAAATGATATAAGATGATTGTAAAACATCCAAAAATGATAATATAACAACATGGAACAATAAAAAATTATAGATACGTTGGAGACGTATCACTTAGCAATGTTGAACATGATACTATCAGAACACATGGCATGGACATGGTGAACAAAATAGCACTAGAACAATATCAGATGAGCATGTCATGAACATATGATGATACTAGCATGCAACATGCTAACAATACCATGCACCAACTTACTATGTTCAGGGTTACCTCATAACCACCACATGTATCAAATACCATCATGGTCATCACACGATCAACTCAGGATCAAATCAAGCTTGGTATTAACAATACCGTACTAATCATTACATTACCACAAGGAACTTGATCTTTACCCTTGATTCTCCCATAACACCATAAACCTCAACCATCTTCGCATCCTCGATACGACTGTGATACTCTCGCGATCCCATAAGGATCAACCACTTCTTTCCATCATCGAACCGGGTTGTTTATTAGTCAGGTTATTATTACTGTTGACCCATAGTGTGACCTACTACCAACCGGGCCCATATCTGCGGGCACGGCTATCGATAGATTATACACTCTGCAGAGGTTAGCACACTGTGCCCACACTACGAAACCCAAGGCCTCGCGCTCCCATTTGGGTGGACCAAGGGCGTTCCGACAAAATTGATCTATTGCCATGACACTCTCTCGGCCACTCCGACAAACTCCCCGTTGGGATAAGGCATTGGTGGCCCCGATGTCACCACGTGACATCCAATTGCCACCGTCGTGGCAAAAAAAAACAGTCCCAAACGAGGACATGAGCTCAATACCAAGAATGGCACACAAGGCTTATGTCCGCCTACCTAATCAGAGTAGTGCATGCCCATAACCTTCCCTAGTTGGAGGCACCGGCGAGAGGCACGACAATAGACCCAGTTAGGACCCCCCATAAAGGCAAGTGTGGCTGCACTAGTCAGCTCGATTTCGATGGCACTATGACTCAGCCAACATGTGTTCAAGTTCAATTATTGTCTGGTTAAACTTGAATGCAAAATATGTTGAGTCATAATAACATGATGAAATAATAATGCACATGAGCATGATATTAACATAAACATGGAGGAGAAACATAACCATATGAATCCTTAGCATAATAATGCAACACTTAGACTACTAGATGCAGATGAACATGGCATAGCGATGATCATGCATATCACAGATGCTCTTCATAACTAATGATAATCATGTACCAGATGAACATCACTATCACTAGCATGACATAAGTACCAACAGGAAATACAAGAGCAATACTACTAGAAAGTAATCATACGACTAACCGAGTGCAGCATAACATAACATGATGATAAGTAGGGATCCACAAGCATAACCGAAACAACAACATCAGTGGTAAAAGAGCAAACATTTATTAAAGACTTAAGTAGAAACCATGGCTACTGCAAATCCATCATGTAAGTAGCTGTCGTGGCTTTCCTGGGGATGAAGAATACTCCGGGGAGAAGTGCGGTGAAGCCATGGAAAGATTCACCAGAACAGTTCTCTCTCGGAGGAGGCTAGATAAGGGCAAGGGAAATATGGTCATTTCCAGTATGTGAACACACAGTGAAAATGATACCAGCAGATCGGGCTCGACGGGACAAAGACATGGGCTTTGGATTCACCAGAAAGGGAGTTATGGTCGCGGAGATACGGACGGAAGAAGAACAGGGACTAATCAGCAACAATTTCTCCACAAACAAGTCCCTGGGATGAAAAGAAGAAAATGCCTTTTCAGAAATACGTTTCCGCAGTAGTGAAATTATAGTTTTAATAGAACATACATCCGTGTACGCTTTCATTACACGAAAACGTAGTTTACCAGAAGGCGCTTCCACTTATCCACGTCAGCATGCAACTTGTGCGGCTGACGGGTGTGGCCCGCGTTGACCTTCTCACTCCTCTCGCCTCCTTCTTCTCCCCGCCGCTTTCCCGCAGAACAGAGGAAGTTCGCCGGTGTCGGCACCCACCCCGCTGACTCCGGCCATCTTCGGCGGATCTGGAGCCACCGGTGAGCTCATCAGGGAGGGCCGCATCCATCCAGGGGCTCCGCGCCGCCGGGGAAGTCGAGGCGACCACGGGTTGGGTGCCCCCGGCGGAGGTCATCAGCAAGAATTGGGGGTGGGGCTGTGGTTGCTCCAAGGACGAGGTGAGTGGGTGTGGAGGCTATGCGTCCTCGGGCGACGCTATGGTGGTGGAAAGAGGGAGAGGCGAGCTCGACATTGCTCAAATTTGAGCAGGCCGAAGTGGCGGCCAACCGAGGCGAGGAGGGATGCTGGGGGCGATTGGAGAGGTCGGGGAGTTTGCAGGGAGTGTGGAGGAGAGCTTGGTGGTCTCGGGGTGGGCTTAAATAGCTGGGGCGACACGGTGTCGCACTGGCTACCGCCGCAGACGCATAGCCGGAGCCACGGACGTGTGGCCGAAGCCGCGGACACGTGAGCATGCTAGAGCGCTCACTGGTAGGCAACGGGAAGGAACAGGGGAGGGTTCACGAGGCAGAGGAGGCCAAGGGGCACGGGGAGGAAGAGGCCAGGGGCGAACAAAGCCGAAGCATCCATAGTGCTCCCGTGGGCGTGCAGCGGGTAGAGCTGACGAGGAAGCTGCCGGAAGGGGGGAGGGGTCCAGGGTGAAGGGCGATGACTAGAGGAACCTTCTAGAGATGGCTAGGTGTCGAGGGTGTGAGGGAACCGGCCGGGAGGAGGGGCCCAAAATAAAGTGACGCCTAGCTCGCATCCATGGCATGCCAGGGCGGTGATCACCATGTGAACTGGCGCACTCGATTGCACTCTGGCTAGCCGATCATGTCCAGTAGATAGGACATACCACGTAGAAAGCCAAAGAGGAAAGCAACGGGCATAGTAGAGCTTGTGATGACCACAGCTAGCAGATTAGTAGAGAAATAGTAAAGTGTTTGTGCTGTGGTGAGGAAGATACAAGAGGGGATAAATGACACTTCCTTCTCAAAAAGCAACATAGGGCAGAATGAGAAAAGGAATATTTCTGGATTATCTTTGATGATGCCAAGGAAGGGTTTTGACATATCTATGGAAGATATGCCAAAAAAAATTATGAGAATTATTTGGGAATTTTGGGAGTGACAGAAATATTGGTTGTTTCACAACCTAGGGCAAAAAGGATTATTCCTTTAATAGAAAAATGAATATTCCCACTAAAAAGAATATTGGGATTGGGCTAAGATGAAAATGAGAAGGTCATGAGATGGTTTTGAGGACGACAAGCCACTTGGGAGCCTGAGAAGAGATGATCTTCCCAGGTTTCAGGACCATAGAGCCACAGAAAAGCAATTCAAATCAAAATCCAAGGAAAAATAAAAGAAAAAGAAAGGGCCAAAATCCAGGGTGTCACATTACATGCAACTGAGGCAAGGCCTGTACAAAAGGGTGGCTGCCGGGCAGGGCCCGACAGCCACGCCTTACGGTTAGAACTTGCGGAGATGCCCAATATTCCATGAGTTTTGCAATTGAATGCCATCTCCGGTCTCTAGATCGACTGCGCCAGGTCTGGTAACTCGTACTACCCGGTAAGGGCCTTCCCACTTTGGCGTCAACTTGTTTACACCCTTGGCGGACTGAACGCACCTAAGGACAAGGTCGCCTTCCTCAAAACACCGGGCATGAACCCTGCGGCTATGATAGTGACATAGGGCTTGCTGGTAGCGTGCCGCACGCGTAGCAGCCCGGAGACAGTTCTCCTCGAGAAGCACATCGTCGTCATGCCGGTGCTGATCCTGCGCTACTTCATCATAGGCAAGCACTCAAGGTGACACGTAAATGAGTTCCGTGGGGATATCTGCTTTTGCCCCATAGACTAGGGAGAAGGGAGTCTACCCGGTAGCTTGATTTGGTGTCGTTTTGAGGGACGAAATAACCACCGGCAGCTCGTCAATCCATTGCCTGCAGCACTTCTGCAACATATCAAATGTTCTCATCTTGAGTCCTCAGAACAGTTCAGCGTTCGCCTCTCAACTTGTCCATTGCTTCTGGGATGTGCAAAAAAGGCAAATGAGATCTTGCTTCCAAGGGCATGAGCATATTGCATGAAGGTGCGTCTCGTGAACTGGGTGCCGTTGTCAGTGATGATCCGGGCTGGGACCCCGAAGCGGCACACCAATTCTTTCAATAACTTCATAGCTGATTGAGTAGTCACCTTTCTCACGGCTTCTACTTCCGGCCACTTTGTAAACTTGTCAATGGCAACTAACAAGAATTCAAAGCCCTCGGCAGCTTCGGGGAAAGGGCGAGGATATCGAGCCCCGGACAGCGACCATGACAAAGGATTGTCACGAAGAGCTTGGGCGGCGGATGGATGTTCTTGGAATGGGCTGGCGGGCTTCACATTTGGTGACTAGCTCGACCGCATCTTGAGGGTTGTGGGCCAATAGAATCCTTGCCGGAATGCTTTCCCAACCAACGCCCTTGATCCAAGGTGGGAGCCGCACATGCCTTTGTGTATTTCTGCCAGCAGTTCCTTTCTTTCTTCCCGGCAAATGCACTTCAATTTCACACCGTTGGGCCTTATTCTGTATAGTGTGTCGTCGACTAACTGATACATACTGGCCCTCCGAGCTACTCTTTCAGCTTCTTCTTGCTCTTCGAAAAGTTCTCCGGTTTGGAGCAAGTGGACTATGTGCCTTGCCCAAGTTGGAGCCTGGGGCTCGGCAACGAGGACTAGCGGCACCTCCTCATTCGCGGGAGCGTGTTGCTCGACTGCGAGGACCAGTGGCCCGACAGGAGGGTGCAGCCCGGTGATCGAAGGGGAGTTGTTTCTGGTAGGGTCCCTGACAGGTGCCCCGAGAGGCTCTACCCGGAGAGGCTTACCAGAGTCCAGTTTCGTCCTCTTTCTGTCCATTGTTGACGGGGATACGGAGGGTTGAGTAAGATGTAGAACAAAAGTTCCTGGTTCCATAGGAAGCTTCTACGCAACACACTTTGACAGATGATCAACAATGTTGTTTTCCACACGGGATACATGCTCTATTTGCAATCCGTCAAAGCGCTCCTCCAATCTTCTCACTTCCTCAACGTATGCCTCCATCAATGGATTTTGGTAATCCTTGTTGACTTGTCTCACCACAAGTTGTGAATCTCCTCGAATGATCAGCTTCTTGATTCCCAATTCAGTGGCAATCCTGAGCCCAGTAAGGAGCCCTTCATACTCTATTGTGTTGTTTGTCACCTCCTCCTGGGTAAAATGCATTTGGACGACGTACTTAAGGTGCTCTCCAGTGGGAGCAATGAGAAGCACGCCAGCCCCTGCACCTTGTAGGGAGAAGGCACCATCGAAATATCTAATCCATTCTTGGGGTGCTTCATTGTCGGCAATAACTGTTTCTAACACTTCCTTATCAGGGGTTGGCGTTCATTCTGCAATAAACTCTGCAAATTCCTTGCTCTGAATCGTTGATGTGCTTTCAAATTTCAGGCTAAAGCTGGATAACTCCAATGCCCACTCCACTATTCTTCCGGTAGCCTCAGGGTTTCGGAGTATCCTTTGCAAAGGAAAACAGGTGACCACCGTGATCTCATGGGCTTGGAAGTAGTGGCGCAGTTTCCTTGAGGCCACGACAAGGCCAAAAATCAATTTTTACACACCAGAGTACCTGGATCTAGCCCCCTGCAATAGGGAGATGACGAAGTACATTGGGCGCTGCACCACTTTCTTCCTTGTCGCGTCCTTGGGGTGGTCTACGCTGCTATGCTTTTCTTTGTCCTGATCCGTATCTGACCTTGCCGGGCCGTTCTCACTCTCTCTCTCTCTCCTGGGAGGATCACTAGCTGAGGCTACTATTTCCTCCACTTCCCGCTGTGCCACTAGTGCTGTGCTAACCACTTGATTGGTTGCCGCTAGGTATAGCAGCAACTGCTCTTGTGCTTTGGGAGCAACCAAAGTGGGCACAGAGGACAAGTAGGTCTTCAAATCATGCAGTGCTATACCTACTTTCGGGGTCCACTTCATGGGGCCTGCCTTCTTCAAGATCTTGAAGAACGACAAGGCACGCTCGGCAGACTTGGAGATGAATCTGCTAAGCGCGGCAACGCACCCTGTCAAACGCCTCACATCCTTAACTTTCTTAGGTGCCTGAATTTGCTCGATAGCCTTGATCTTGTCAGGGTTGGCCTCTATCCTACGATGGGACACAAAGAACCCGAGTAGCTTGCTGGAGGGAATGCGAACACTACAAAAAAATACACTTCCGTGATGATACGTGTTTGTCACAGTAGGTCGTGTTTTTTGTCATGCATGTACATCCATGGCGATTTTATAATGAGAATAAAGATAGTCATACACTGTCTTTGTCGTAGAAGTGTTCAATGACATTACCAAAATTATAAATCACGAAAGTGTCCACTTCCATGACAATAAATCGCGACAAATTGCTTTCATCAAGGGTGACCGACCGTGGCATCCACCGTAATGGAGCGCCGTTAAGCTATCGGGTCGGGTTTGGATCCGATAACCCATTAACAGCCCGACCAATGGGGATTTTCCGTGTAAAATCATCATTGGTGGAGAAACTGCGTGTCGGCTCATCGTTGGGACGGATGTCATACACTCATTGGACCCAAAGCGCCTATGATCGTCGACCGTGTACGGCTAGCAGAGGCCCATTCACGTGAAAAGGCTGGTCCGTTTGACTTGGTCAGGTGGCGGGCTGGCCCGAAGCTTTATTAACGGCATGTTTGCATATAGCCCATTTACAGCTAACTCACGGCCCGTTACGGCCTACCGGAATTAGGCCCAGTAGCGTCATCTGGGCCGTCCAATATGATTCCAGCCCATTGTAACTTCCGGCCCATGTATGGCCCATGAAGTATTTCGACCCATATGAGTCCCTTTGTAACTCTTGGCCCATTAACGACCCGTGGTGAAACCGGCCCGTAATGAACAGTGTATCGCTTTATACCCATTAGCGGCCCATTATTCCATTGGGTCGTTTCCAGCCCGTGTTACCTTTCGGCCTTCTCAGGGCCCATTTATTCTTGGGCTTATTTCCAGCATTCGGTTAATTACGACCCGTTATTGGCCTTTTCTGCTTGTGGGCCAAATTCAGCCCATGGATACAGTCGGCCCGTTTGTGCCCGTTAAACTGTTGGGCCATTTTCATAGCATCATCAAATACGGCCTATTAACGGCCCGTTATGGTCAGCCCATAAAACGTATGATTTCCTCTAGCCGTTCGGCCTTATCTGACCGTACAAGGCCCATAGATGAGACGGCCCGTAGAAGGCCCATGGATCCTACGGGACGTAGAAGGCCCATTAATCCGATGACCCATATAAGGCCCAGTGATCCGACGACCCATAGAAGACCCATGGATCCGACGGCCCATAGAAGGCCCATGGATCCGCCGGCCCATACAAGGCCCATGGATCCGACAGCCGATAGAAGGCACATGGATCCGACAACCCATAGAAGGCCCACGGATCCGACGGCCATAGAAGGCCATGGATCGTCCGTCCCGTAGATGGCCCATGGATTGTACGGCCTGTGGAGGGCCATGGTCACTACAACGTTTGGGTGAGTTGGCCCCTGTTTGAAGGATATAGCATATTCAAAGAATTATCCTACTCTATACTATCACCTCTAAAAACATACACTGTACAATAAAGAGACTAAGGCATAGAAACGTAGAATAATCCTACACTATACAAAAAAGAAATTACAGCCGATTATACCCATTGGGCATTATGGTTCGGCACCAGTGATAATAAAGCATACACAAACAGCAAATTACATACACTTGGCAAACACAGCTCATACATCATGGATGCGCATCAATATAACTTACCATTTGAACTATAATCTCTTCAGAAAATAGGATTGGCCGGATTTAGATAGCACAAATTTCAGTCTCCAAAATCTCCAATTCCTTCGTTGTTACCTCAGCGTCTTGTTTCATTTTTTGACTCCTGCGTCTAATACACGCATGTCGGTCTCAACTTGTTGATTATGCGTTGAGAATCATGTACCGTTGTCTTGCCACCTCTAGTTGATGCTCAAGAACATCGGCACATTCAATTCAATCCATAATCACTTTCGATAGCAGCCATGCCGAACTGCTTTCATGAATCTTTGTGATGATGTCACTTCATCGTGAAATGTTTATTTAAGTACACATGACTAGGGCAAAAATATAGTTACAACAGTGAAGTGAGCAAGACAGACTATTTTGTACATGGCAAAACAGGACTAACAATAATGTTACACATCATGAAGCATAAGCAGGTGATATTTTAATAATTATAAAAAAGGTAGTCTGTGCAGCCTACATAGAGAAATCTCTCTTAGCTCACCAGAGGAGCATTATGTTGGGGCCCAATCCAAAACACAGACAAGTTACAAATTTAGACAGCATGTTGCGTAGAAGTAAGAAAGCAGTTGGGCATTCTGTAGCTCAATTAAAGTCTTAGGGAGCATAATGAATAGCAGAGGGTTTCATACAAACTACTAAAGCAAGCAAAACTATGCAATCATTGGGCTAGTATAAACTAGATTGTGAGCCTCATGCAATAATAGTTGGTTAATAGACTTCAAAGCTTCAGGCACACTAAGGCAGAGTAATTAAACGGTAAGGCCTTTAATTATGTCAACTAATAGTTATACAAGTACCCAACATCAGGCATCATTCTTTGGGCATCTCATTAACTAAGGACAAATAAAGCAATTGAAAAGAGCAAATTAACTATGCATGAAACAAACAAGGAATTGAACTGTTGAGTTGGATCCAGTGACTTACCTTAACAGATTGAAGAGGCTCAGCGTAGCTCCTAGTTCTCTTGCAAGGCTCCTTCCTAATATCTTGTACTCGGAAATCCTCAATCTTATCTTCATTGCACCCCCTCTTGCAAGGTGACACAAACTAGTTACTCGTCTCCTTGGAAGATAAATATGCATACTTTCCAGTCTTTGAACACAAAAGGATGAGATTATAAACAACACCACATAATGAAACATGCCGCATCTCTTGCACTTGCACACAATGAAATGAGCATTTACTATATACGCACTATGTAAAAACTAGGCATACCTTTGAGCTGGATCTCCGGTACTCTTGGAGAGCCTACTTTAGTGTCTGATAAACCTTTATGTCACCTATGAGTTAGAAAAGGCCCCCTACAGCAGCCCTTAGTGTTTAAATCATTGACAAGCTCTATTAGAGTGTTAGGTCAAGAACAACAAGTAATCAAAGCAAACAGTCCTAGTATGGCTGGCTGATGCAAACAAGCAATTGAGCAGATGTGTGAGCAAATCTTACATATCAAGAAAAGAAGCAAAGAAGGAGGCTTAAAGACCATCACTTGACTGACCAGATTTAAGGGGCATTTAAACATCATGTGTAACGGATGAACTAACATAAACATTGCATATTCCAGAGCTCTTTGGAGTTGGGTGTTTCGGGTAGAACGTCACTAAAAATTGAAGGGAAGGGGAATAGTGAAATGACTATGTTATCTGCCTATATTACACTCAAAATGCAACTATTGACGCCCGCGTCACACCTCACCCTCACGTAAAACAAACATGCAAGCGTTCATTGCCACTGCCGCTTGCATCTCCTCTCCCTTTCCTCTACCTTGATCCCCACACTGCGACACTAGGGTTCCTCCGGTGAGCCGTTGCCCTTGGTTCCATCGGCCTGGTCCTCGGCGATGCTCTGTCAGGCTAGGCTACATGGCGGTGGGTAGGGAAAATCTCCTTGGCTGCTCCTCCCTGCTTGCCGCCCCTCATTCTCATGGTCTCCAACAGCCGCTCCAATGTGGTTCGTCAAACAAGCAATTGAACAGATGTGTGAGCAAATCTTACATATCAAGAAAAGAAGCAAAGAAGGAGGCTTAAAGACCATCACTTGACTGACCAGATTTAAGGGGCATTTAAACATCATGTGTAACGGATGAACTAACATAAACATTGCATATTCCAGATTCTACAATGGAATGCACATGTATTAGGTTATGCCATGTATGATGATGCCTAAATGTACACTATAGCAGGCAGGAGTGTTTCATCATTGCGTGCATAATTCAATTGCAGGTTAAGGGCCAGTTCTATTCCGCCTTTTCAGGGCTTATTTTCAAAATAAGCCATAAAAGATGTAAAGAAGTCATTTTTGAGTTATGGGCTTGGGCTTAACTAATTTCTCTTTGGAGTTGGGTGTTTCGGGTAGAACGTCACTAAAAATTGAAGGGAAGGGGAATAGTGAAATGACTATGTTATCTGCCTATATTACACTCAAAATGCAACTATTGACGCCCGCGTCACACCTCACCCTCACGTAAAACAAACATGCAAGCGTTCATTGCCCTGCCCGCTTGCATCTCCTCTCCCCTTTCCCTCTACCTTGATCCCCTGCCTGCAGCACTAGGGTTCCTCCAGCGAGCCGTTGCCACTGGTTCCATCTGGCCTGGTCCTCGACGATGCTCTGTCCAGCTAGGCTACATGGCCGGTGGGTAGGGGAAAATCTCCTTGGCTGCTCCTCCCTCTGCCGCCGCCCCTCATTCTCATGGTCTCCAACAGCCGCTCCAATGTGGTTCGTCCAGCACTTTTCTCCGGTGATTTGCACAACTATGGCTTATGCCACCTTTGTGGTAGAAGGCACCTTATTCCCCTCCCACCTCCCGGGCCGTGGCCTTGAGGTCTTGTTGAAGATGAGCTCATCCAACAAGGTGAGGATCTCCTCTATTTTTTGCCAAATTTTCATTCGACCCACTATCGATGGTGCTATGAGCTGTACATACGCTTGCTATGAGCTGCTCCTTGCTGCTATATGATGGTGCTATGAGTTGTTGCTACTATATGATGAATTGCTATGAGCTGCTGCTCTTTCTGCTGCTATATGATGAATGCTATGAGCTGCTGCTGCTATATGATGAGTTGCTATAAGCTGCTCCTGCTGCTGTATGATGATGGTGCTATGAGCTGCTCCTGCGATGCTATATGATGAATTGCTATGAGCTGCTCCTGCTGCTGCTTTGTATGATGGTGCTATGAGCTCCTCCTGCTGCTGCTATATGATGAATTGCTATGAGCTGCTCCTGCTGCTGCTATATGATGAATTGCTATGAGCTGCTGCTGCTATATGATGAATTGCTATGAGCTGCTGCTGGTATATGATGAATTGCACATCGCTGCTGCTGCTTTATGATGAGTTGCTATGAGCTACTGCTTCTATATGATGCTTTCAGATGGTGCTGTTGTATGATAATAACCAGCCACTTGGACCATCGAATTTCAATAAAAAAGTGTTCTTCATTTAAATGTGGGTCATGTGTTCTTCGTTTAAATTAGGCAATGGGATCTCTATGGAAAACATTGACCAAAGTAGATTGTGCCAAGTAGATGGTATCTCTGTATTTGCATTTTGAGCAAATAGTGATGGTATGTTTTCCTATCATATTAATTACTACACTGGGTTCAATTTGTGATGTTCGCAAGTCCAATTAATTTTCATATGGGCAGCAAAATGAAAAAATATAATGCAATCTAGACTTTTCACTGATCATACCAAAGATAAGCTGAAAACGCCATGAAAAGAACTGGTTGGCTTATTACATGGAGCTTATATTCACAGGTGCTTATTTTCTTAGGATAACTCGTAATAAGCATCCCTAAGAAACTTGGCCAATAGAATGACATACAAATAACATGTCACGATGATTGCAATGGAGGAGTGACGTACCATAGCTTCTTGTATAGGCTCACCGCTGCCTCTCCTTTTTGTGCGATGTTCCATGAACTTGCCACATACATCTTGTACTTTCTCATTGTGTAACCCTATCTACAAGTTGACACGGCTAATTTCAGACATCTCTACATGATAATACATTGCATATCCCTTGCGCATATTTAAACCACCAATTAATGATTGTGTGCGTAGCATAAACTAGCCATGACTCTATGTGCTGGACTAGTAGGCACTCTAAGGGAGCCTAATGTAGTGCACTGGAATTCCTACACGCCACCTATGATTTTTCTAATGTACTGCCTCTGTTCCTAAATATATTTCTTGGTTGAGATTCCAGTATGGACCACATACAGATGTATATAGATGCATTTTTGAGTGTAGATTCACTCATTTTGCTCCGTATGTAGCCTATAGTGGAATCTCTAGAAAGACTTATATTTAGGAGCGAATCTGAATAGTATCATGTATGACATCTACATATTTAATTTAGCGACAAGTAGTAGAAATCATTATGCGCACAAAGGGCTTCTTGGTGAAAATCCTAGCAAAGCTTATTTGGTAGCGCAGAACAATACAAGAGAGAGCGCACTTACAAGATCATAGCAATGCCTCGATCCGAGGATATTGGTTGGCCAAGCTGTTAGATCTAGAAGAAACATCGTCCTTGTAGTTTTTGCCGGTGCATAACAGTGTGACGACACATTAGTATATTTGAAGTACATCGGGCGGTGATCTTGGGCGGGTTTAAAGGTGACAAGTACCTAGGTTAGAAGCGTCAAGGGTGATGACGTTCTTGTTGGTGTCGAGGTCCGTGGGGAGATCTAGAACCGTCGAGTAGGGTGTTTGTGGAAGCGGCTCGGTAGGGTGGACTACGGTGTGGGCGAAGCGGATCGTGGCCGTGGAGGCGTGGGTGAAGCTGCTTGATGGTTGGGTTAAGGATGGTGTCGATGATCACGGATCTCCGGCCGTGGGCGGGCGTCGAAGCTTCTCCGGTAGGTTGGATGAGGTGCGAGAAGCGGATCGAGGCGTGGACTTGTGAGTTAGCAGCGGCCCGGTAGGGTTGAGAATGGTGTGGCGAAGTTACTCCGATGGGGTTGACGATGGTGTCGTGACGGCTCTGGTAGGGTTGAGGAGGTGTCGGGAAGAGGATCGGAGGCCGTCGATGGGGGCGTCGGTGGGGCGGCTCCGGGGTGTGGATGAAGCGTCTCCGATGGGAATCTGAATGAGTGGCTGCGGATCTTGCTGCGGTTGGCGAAATCTGGGAGAAGCAGATCTGGCGCCGTGGACAAGGCCCGGCCTTGAATGGGCTGTGATGCAGTGGTGGATGAGCGATCTACTTGTTTCTAGGGAGGTGGGAGGGTAGATGCAGCCTGAAGCGAGATCCGGCGAGGTGGGCCTTGTTGGCGATGAATGGGCTCTGGTACACGGTGGATGAGCGATCTAGGGTTTTGAGAGGGAGGAGAAAGGCCGATGAAATGCAGACGGCGTGATGTAAGATTCTCTGGTCTTTGTGGAGTTAGTTGTTTTTGCGGGAGGGAGAGAAATCTGGGTGCCATGTAGTGGGGGATCGGAAGCTACCAAAGCAGCCCGACCTATTATGTAGATGAGGCGGTATTATGGCTGTTGCTCTCCGTGCACCAAGGAAAAGAAATTCGCATGCTAAAGACTAAGGTGGCAGAAATTTTAGAAGTAGGCGGAGATTTTGCCGCCCGCGAGATCGTTCGTATCCGAGTTTCAACTAATTTTGGACCGTGCTAGCGGGAAGGTCATCTTGAGACTATGTACAGGGCGCATCGTGATTAATAAGCGGGTAAAGTCCACCCAGAAAAAAGACAATAACTTCGGGATGATCGCGATAACTTGGGCGTTCACAGGCGCGGCCAATCGTCTGGTGTAGTGGCGCGTTCACAAAAAAGGGATCAAACACTCAGCCTATATATTTCTTGTGTAAATAGATAATTTAGCGCAATTGGTTATTTACTTTAAACATAATGCATTGACGTGTTAGTGTAGAGGCGCACAAAAGGAAATGGATATTGTAGTCCGCTACTTAAAAGTGTTACCTCATATGATTACATAGCCTCCATTTCATAAATTGCGTACACATTGAATTCATATATGAATATTACATATATTACTTCATAATAGAACCTTAAATCATCCAAGACTAATGATTTTGAATGCAGGAGTAACAATGGTGCATGTACATGATAGCTACATTGTTGTTTGAAGAAACATCACTGTAACTTTGGCATACACAACTGAAAAGGTTTATTTAAATCAAAAAAAATGTGACACGTGAGTGTCCAATCTTTATAGCGTTGAATCGATATTGTACCTTTGGCCACGATAAGAAGTAGATATTGATTTATTATCAAGGGATGCACGTCCACGATCGCTAGATAGTGATACGTTAATGAATTGTGCAATCTCTCTCACGTGTATACATATCTCATTTCCCTGTGGGCATCGGAATCACACACGCGCACTTCATGTATTTCTCTCCCTCGGTCAAGGTTAGAATTCGTCTTTCTACCTCGTCCTACAAGTCTCTCACACAGAAACACACACGCTCTCTTTGTCGAACACGCCCACCCCTTTAGTTCCACCCACCCACACCCACTAATGTCTCAAAGTATAATAATGTCTCTCACACATATGCCTAAGGTTAACTCGAGTTCCGGAACCATATGACTACAAACAATGGGATTCCAGCAGAGCACCTTTTGTTTTGAGATTTCGGTCTCTCCCTCTCTCTCTCTCTCTCTCAGACACACACACACACACACACACACACACACACACACACACACACACACACACACACACACACACAGGCGCGCACGTGCACGCGCGCGCGTGCACACATTGTTTCTCGCTTCATTTTTTCCGGCACTTGCATGCATACCGTTTTGTTTATCTTCGTGATGCTTTAAGTATGCCTCACACAAATGCTATCTACCTATCCCTTAATATAGCTAGATATGTGTCACACAAACTCCTTCTCCCTACTAGCAAGATGCCCATGTGTTGCATGGAACATCAAGATGCATTTGTATGAGTAGTACATCTTGTGGGAGAAAAGGATGAATGAGGGAATGCCTTATTTGCAAATGCGGAGAGGGGTGTGGGTATCTTTTTGCAAAATTTCCACAGTTTCCTTCCTATCCGTCGGATATAAATCGGATGGCCTATATTGCAGGATGGCAGGAACACCATCATCACCAACTCTGTTTTTTATAAGAGTAGAGATATGTAAGTGTCCTTTGCCCCCCTCGACACACACACCACACCCACACACACCACACACACACTTCCCAACACGAAGGAGTAGGGTGACACCTCGATCTTGATACTAATCTATCATTGGCTTCTCTCTCAAACACACACACACACACGTACACACACTACCCGACACCGAAGGAGTAGGGTGGCACCTCGATCTTGATAGTAATCTATCTACTCCTCTTTCAAACACACACACACACACTCGCTAGTTGTGCCTCTGTGCCCTCAGCGCACTCTCGTCGTCTTTCTCTCCTCCCTCCCCCCCACCCCAACAATGACAGCGGAAGGGTGACAACTCGATCTGATCGTAATCTATCAATTGGTTTCTCTCTCGAACATTGTGTCTCGTGCCTCGCTCGGTAGCCCCCTCGATATGTAGACTTCTCGCGTGCACAGCTGTAGTGATGATGATCTTTGAACCCGGTGTGCCTCGTTTTTACCGGCCTCATGTGATAGTTTTCACCCTGTTTTACATTAATTAACAAGGCAACCTTTTCTTTGTTACTACTTGTGAATCTGAAATCATTCGGAGACATAAAATATATCATTTCGACCCAATTATCGCGATAACTATTTTAAAAGAAACTAGCTAGATGCCCGTGCGTTGCAGAACATCAAGATGCATTTGTGTGAGTAGTTTATCTTGCGAGAGAAAGGATGAGCGAGGGAAGGCCGTATTTGCAAGCGTGGAGAGGGTGTGGGTATATTTTACCAAAATTGCCATAGTTTCCTTCCTATCCGTTAGATATAATCGACAGCCTATATTGCAGGATGGCACGCACACCATCATCACCAACTCTGTTTTCTACTCCTCCATTCCTAAATATTTTTCTTTTTAGAGATTTCAACTTTCGTGGCGAGTACTATTCGATTTGACAGTGGTGGCGCAGTTCTGATCTGACTTTAATGCAGAGCCAGGCGAGGGAGTAGCGGTTCCCAAAATGTTGAGCGGCCAATGCATCCTCCTTCAATTAAATGCATGAGGAAGTAATGGGAGGAGGACGGGAAAAGAGGCTGCGATGTGAATACAGCGATTTGCCCTCATATAAAGGTGCCCCTCCATTCCAATGCATCTACCACATCGTACACACCTAAAATTTGCCTAAGCACCTACACTAAGCGCAAAAGAGCTCCTCGGACCCATGGCGGTGATGCTTGCGGCGGCGGCCAGCGGCTGTGCCGATGGTCCCACGTCGGCCTGCGGCATGGCGCCGAGATCGTCTCGAGCAGATGTTGGAGACCGGGTGGTGGATGGCGCCGTCGGCGCTTCTTCGACTCTCGGTTGGACCAGGATGGTGCGTTGCCACCACCAACAAGTTCACCGTCCTCAAGAAGCTCGCGGACGACATCACCGTATTCCTCCAGCCCGCGCACCCGGGCTCCTCATTTCCTGCCACCCTAATTGGCCTCCATGGCCGGAACCTCTTTCAAGCACTAGTGGCCCTACGACTGCCCACCGACACCACGAAGAATGTCCATATGGAGGTCGCGTTCGCTGCGAGGCACCTCGCCTTGCAAGAATTTGTCGACCTACACATCCACGTGTACGAGCAAATCGTGTACATAGGTATCTACAAGGCCAGTGAGGACGCTACGATGTTGGCCTTCCTCAACCGGTTGGAAGCCTTGGATGCCTTTGCTGAGAAGCACCTCGACCTCGCCACAAAAGCCGCCGCTCCTTAGCCGCCGGTCGGTGGCCCTACACACTAAGTTGAGGAGGAGGAGGTCGTATGTTGTTGGATGCATCTTTCTTCTTGCCTTCTGTAACCACCACTACGATTGCATCATCATCGTGGCCTTAATTCTTATTGTGCTGTTGCATTCTCATTCGAGTCAATACCGACATGTGTGATCCCTTTGCTTAATTATATGCATCACTCTAACTAGTACTCCCCGTCAATTTATAAGTTGTGCTTACCTTTTCCATCAACTTCGTGCAACGCGCGGGCATCTTGCTAGAAACACTAGAACATGTCGGGCCACGTGTGACTAAACGACGATGCACCAACCTAGCTACTACGTACCCTGCTTATCTGGCGGAAATAGCCCCGCCCTAGTGTTTCCAATTGTTATTTCTATCTATAGATCGTGCCAAGGAGCAGAACCAAAATGTTACAATTTATACATGCTTCTCTACTCGTACTCCTATAAAAGACTTAGTTGGTGATGGTGGTGTGTCTGCCATCTGTCGTTTCAGACCATTAGATCTGCATCTAACGGCTGCGAGGTAAGTTGTGGCATTATTGCAACAATAGCCCACTTCTCTGCTCCAATTTGCAGAAAACCCCTTACTATCTTGAAAGCAACCACATCCCTCCTCACCTATCAAAAAGCACGAGAAATATATTTTGAGTGAAAAGTACTCCCTCCGTTCCTAAATATTTGTCTTTCTAGAGATTTCAATAAGTGACTACATACGGAGCAAAATGAGTGAATCTACACTTCAAAAATATGTCTATATAATCCGTATGTGATAGTCCATTTGAAATCTCTAAAAAGACAAATATTTAGGAACGGAGGGAGTAATATATTAGGAGTATGTCAAAACAAGAGTGATTTCTTTCAATTTTGTGAACAAGTACTACTATTCTACTACTTTGGATCCATCGCAAGCACGGGCACATTGCTAGTAAAAGGAAAAGGCCTGCCGCATTCGCGTCGCACTCCCCCCCCACACGCCCGGGGATCGGGAGTACTCCACGGACCATCCGGCATGACATATAGCTTAGGGAAGGCGTGTTGCCTAGCATTTTCACTTTCATGTGGGACCGCCGTTGAGCAAACCGACTATTGGCAAACCGCACCCCGCCCGCCGCCGGGTTGGAAAAGCAAGCGAGGGAAGATCTAGGTGTATACGGAAGCCAAGAAATTTGGTGTCGAGATGGGGCTCATTGATAGAGTAGGAGCATTCCATACTTCTCTACTCCTACTAGTACCAAGTTTGTACTATACAACTAGTACTACCACTATACAACTAGTAGGTACGTGCACGACACAACATCGTAGGAACAAAAAAGCAGGAAGATCTTGTTTTGGGTGATTTATCTTTTTCGATCAACATAGTATGAATAATATGATGTGGGGGCACCCATGAAGCTTATGTGGCTTGGTTGCATGGCTACGAAGATTAGAGAAAATAAATAGATAATGTGTTTAGAGTGCACTCCACTAAATAGATATCCTTTGGATCCATTGCAGCGGGCACATCTATATCTATACCCCCTATATAGTGTGTGAATAACTTTGAAAGTTGGTGGTTGGATGAAGCCAATCCGACGGTACAAAGATGGCAAATCCGAGCACTCTTGGCCGTTGGATATCATCTACATTCCACAGATTCTGCCACATGTAGAATCGAGAGACTCCATGGTTGAACTTCATTCATGACTAACTTTGCCACAACTAAGCTTAGGCAAAGTGTGTTTTATACAAAAATTTGGCTAACAAAATGGCCACCACAAGTGTGGCAAGATTTGTAAAGTTGAGTCTATGACATGTGGACCATGTAGCTAGAAAAGTGTGGAAAGTCACAAGTGTAGCAATGAACCAAACACATGCCTGGTGTGTTTGGTAGGGTGTATGAAGGGTGCATGATCCCAAGAGTTCCCTTCTCGACCCACTTTTGGGTGTTTGGTAGAGTGTATGGAGGGTGCATGAGTCCACACTAGCTTAGCACAAATACACTAGAAACATGCATGAAGAGAGAATACATGAAGAGGGCTGTTGAGTTGAGCATGCATGAAGAGGGAACAACTATGCTGAGACGAGAATGCAACCAATCACACTTGTGGCACGCCTAAGCTTAGGCGTGGCAACCTTAGGCTGCAAACCAAACATCTATACCCCTATATAGTGTGTGAATAACTTTGAAAGTTGGTCGTTAGATGAAGCCAATCCGATGGTACAAAGATGGCAAATCCGAGCACTATTGGTCGTTGGATATCATCTACATTCCACCAGATTTTGTCACATGTAGAATCTAGAAGAATCCACATGTAGAAGCATAATGCACAAACCACCAGAATCTCATGCGTGCAATGCACGTCTACCTTACTAGTAGTTGGTAGTAGTAAGAAACAAATTCTGGGTTTGGCATGAGCTCGGACTGCAGGAGCACTACAAGGCCTACCGCAGGAGTTACCTTTCCCTCTCGTGGCCCACGGGACCGAACTTCAGTGGCTTAGTGCCCGTCCTATGAGTCAATGACATGCGAACCTTAAATGCGGCCGGCCCACATATCATTCTCATGGTGGTGGTGTGGTTCGCGACACATGTATATCAAAACTAGAGTGTTTATATTTCAAGCACGTGAAAAAGTATTATTCTACTACTTTGGATCCATTGCAGCGCCGCAGGCCTTTACATTAGTAGTAGTAGTGTCTATCTCTATCTCTAGAGGCCTTCCCTCGTTCATCCTTTTCTCTCACAAGATAAACTACTCATACAAATGCATCTTGATGTTCCGTGGAGCATACGAGGATGTTTCCTTGGGGTCTCTCCGGCAGGCGTGGCCATAGTTGCAAGTTGATGCCCTTGAGATGCCGGCGTTGAGGGCACTCAGTTTCCTCCGATGAGCGGGTAAGATGAGTTTGATCACGTAGTAAATGCATTCTAAAGACTAGTTCGTGTCCATTCCTAATTCTCCCCCTTGCTTTTTTTCACTGAGTTAGGCTCGGTGCAGTGGAGATTGGCTTGCATATATACGGGAGGGTACCAACATCAATTCGCACGACATTTACAACGGTGACACCGTTCCCGTAGTCCAACATTCTTATCAACCATACAACGGGCCACCACATGAATTGGTATGATGGAACCACGGTGAGATTGAATAAGATAGCACGAACCTTGCACATGGCGGTCAAAGGTGGACCATGCTGTCTGCAGCCGATTTGTTGTCGTACGAGTATGAAGACGCTGTGCTCCTTTCTAACCGTATCTTCGCGGTAACAAACCAGGGGATTTGTTTCGTATGGGACACATCCTATGATATACTCCCTCTCTCCGAGTTTATTTGTTTTGAATCTTTTCGTTTTATAAGTTTCAAATTCAAATTTAGAGATCCCCATCACATGTTGAGATTACAATGTCTACTAAATCATTGTGTGCAAGTATAGTAAAGAAACAAATCTCGAGTTTGTACGAGTTAGTGCGTGATAGCACCAACCCGGCTAGGGAGTTACATTTCCCTCTTCGGCCCTCGGGTGAGCTTGATGCCTTACTATACCTACCTTTGAGTCAATAACATGTGGACTGATAGGTGGCTAGTCCACATGTAATGCTCTGAAGGAGAGGCGGTGGGGCGAGAGGGGTGAGCCCTGGTCGAGGGCGTGTGGTGTCATGGGTTC